>JACXGI010009796.1:0-29341 GCA_016801175.1 Esox masquinongy | reverse complement strand
GTACTTCAGGCAAAAGGAGCCCCAACTAAGTATTGAGTGCTGTACATGCTCATACTTTTCATGTTCATACTTTTCAGTTGGCCAACATTTCTAAAAATCCTTTTTTTGTATTGGTCTTAAGTAATATTCTAATTTTCTGAGATACTGAATTTGGGGTTTTCATTAGTTGTCAGTTATAATCATCAAAATTAAAAGAAATTAATACTTGAAATATATCAGTCTGTGTGGAATGAATGTATACATTTTACAAGTTTCACTTTTTGAATAGAATTACTGAAATAAATCAACTTTTTGATGATATTCTAATTTTATGACCAGCACCTGTATATATATATATATATATATATTTTTTTTAAAAATTAAAACACTTACTACTCAAAAAAATGGCCTTAGTTCGACTTCCAGGTGCCTAAGACAGTACCCCTGTTGTACATGTAAAGGCATATGCATGTGTGTGGGCTTTATTGGCATCCAGCGAGCTATAAAGTGAAAGTGTACCTTGTTGCAGTTCTCCACAACCAATGCATACTCTTTCAACCTCAGATAGCACATTGCCATGTTGAGCTGGGCAACCAGCAGGAAGTTCTGGACTGTTTGCTGCTGCTCCTTCCCCACAACAAACTCCATCTCCAGCCAGGACACGATGCGCTGGTACTGGACTACTGCCTGCAGATAACGCCCCGCCTACAACCACAGACAACACATGGGCTAGGTCTCTCATGCAAAGTATTATATTTTAGGCTACATTGTCGTAGTGCAAAAGGAAAGTTCAAAGTCCAATAAAAAATACCTAAATACAATCTTGCTGTTTGATTCAATAAAAAAAAACGTTTTCATCAATATGTGATGTGAAAAGGGGATTCTTTAAATGTGTTTTCAAGTCACATGTTGACGCCACTGAAATTGCCAAGATTTTCCAACAACACACTGTTCTCAAATAGTCTAAACTTTTTGTAAAAGTGCCCTCACCCTGTCTCAGGCATATTACCACCAATCCCAATCAAACTGAAAGTATAAAGCAGGTATGTGCTGGGAGGCGGACGCACTGATCAATTTGTTTTAATAGGAGAGAATTGGTTTTTGTTTTCTAAATCAATAACTGATTTGCAAGGTGGGACTTCTTTTTAACGAAGATTTCAGGTGGATGGTCATGGAGTTGAGAAACATTTTGTAATTAAACCCAAATTATAATTAAGTAAATTGTCATTTTTACACTTCGCACATTGCTTTTTCTATACAAAACTGACATACTAAAAAAATGAACACTTACAAAACAATAATGCTTTAGTTTATTAAAATATTTATACAAAAATGTGCCCAATGGCCAGGACCTTGTGTCTTTTGTCTTAAAGACAAAGATGGCACACTATACCTTGAAATATTGGGTCCCTTTCTGCTTGGCCCCAGCAGAAAAATCCAGTTTCTCCTTCAGGTCCAGCTCCCAGGATTCTTTTGCCTTGATAAAAAAAAACATACTGTTTTCAGTTTCAGAGACACAGACTTTTGAAAAGATTTCTCCAAGGCCACTGTGTCTTCATGCAATCATTTCCTGAGACTCATTGTCTAAACTACCAGCTTTAAGAAAAGCAATCTGTTGGCATCATCCGGGGACACTAGCTAATAGTCAAATTCCTGTGATGCTAATTCAGCAGGTAAATCTCACCTTCTCAAAGTTGATAAGAGTCACTTCATACACCAAGTCTGAGTTTGGTCCAATCTTATACTGTGCTCTACCCTCTTTCCCAAAACCATATCTAAAAAAATGAGAGAGATTGTATGGTAAATTTTCTTCTGACAGACAGCTTTTCCTTGCCCTTTCTTAGAGGCATACATTATTGTTGTATCTATTGCAGTCCTTGTTTAAGGTGTTTCTGACCTTAGCAATAGAGTAGACGCCCTTACTTGGGTTTTAAATAAAGCATGCAGCATTCTCCTTTTTGCATCTTCTCCATGGCACGGTCTACCCCCAGAGGAACACCCATGTCTTCTGATTCGCCCACCACAAAGTGCACATCCCTGGAGTCGAAAAGACGCTCTCCACAGTGACCCTCCAGGTGTACTATTGAATACAGGCATCAATAGAAAATATGGAAAATATTATTTTATATCAAGGGAATGGGATATTCACATAATGTTGTTGTTTTGACTGTTACATGAACAGTTTGATTGTTCAATGTGTTTTGTTCGTATTTGACAATGTACAAAAATGTAATCACACTCAATGTACGACAAAGCCTTTGTGCCAAAAACAATAAACATATTAATCACTAAATTCACAGTGAATGTGATAGAGAGAGCATATCCCTCTCACCGTGAACAGTTGATCCTTCGTTGGGGTTATTATAGCCCTCCCCTTTGACCTTTATCCTCCTTGTGATGCCACCGTCATCTGTCAGTAACTCTCCTTTGAAGCTTAGCAGCTCCACCTACAGGAAGTGAAGAGAAACTTCAAGAGATGTGTCTTTTCCATATGTTGCTATAGCAACACCAGCAGCAGTGGTACATATCTAGAGTGGTAACTGTAAGATTCCATAGCGATGAGAATGAGGACAGAAACACAATGTATTCTGTTCACATTGCCAAAGAAGAATATTGGACTGGGCTGTCAAACTAATTTTACCACTTTGGTCTTCCATGCAGTCCAGAAGTTCTCACTGACAATTTGTTATACTTTCACAATTATCGGCAAGCTAAGATTTTACCCCAACCACCAAAGGCTGGAGGTTTTCATTGTCAGTTTTTGTAGAATCAATACCCAATTCTAGTGGGATCCAAGGTTGGCTATATCCAATCAGATTTATCTCAGTGATGATGGATGATTGGATCTAAATTGTGCTGGATATTTATCAGACAGTCAGAAAATGCCTCACCAGCCCACTGAATTGCTTTAACTGGTCAGGCAGTGAACGTTAATATTTCACATGCATTTTCTATTACAGATTGTTGGGTCTAATCCATGGTATAAAGTCTACAGTTCAGTATTTTAATATGTTCCGACAAGAAGAGAAGGGGTGTCTGTGTGGTAAGAACGTACAACGATTTGCTCCCTAAAATGTGCTCATTCTTTTCTTTTTTATTTTTCATTTATTTAGATGTTGAATGGGTTATTGCTTGAACATGCATTACCGGGCCTGTGCACAAATGTAGGTCTATAAAAGTCTAGGTGTCATGTCTAATAGTATGCTGGTACAATTAAATTTAGTGACCTCCAGAGCTGCTTCACGTATTATTATACCGATCCAAGATCGGTGGACCCCGACAACATGTTGTTGAGTGCAGATGAAGGCCTACACAACCTGTACTTCTCCTACCTCAAACTGTAGCATGGCATTGGGAGGTATTTTGGGGGGACATCCAGCCGGCCCATAGGCATATTCCGGTTTACAGAGAAGTATACACCTCTCTCCTCTCTGCATAGAGGACACACCTATATCCAAGCCCTTTATCACCTGACCTGTAGGGTGATATAAAAGAAGACCAATGGTGACCAGATGTAGGCTACAAATGGAATTGCGTAAGCAGTTTCAATACACACATCTTTCACAACTGCCACCACCAAAACACACATTGATGATAAACACAGATTGTAAATATGATGAATAAAGCATTTTGAGAACCTTTATGTATTTCAGTTAACTCCGAAGTGATGTGGGAAGTAACTCATGTTTTTTTTCTCTTCTTTTTCATTGTTTTTTTTTTTTTACACATTTTGTGTTCTAGCACTTTGGAACTGTGCTGGGGTCATTGTCCTTCTACATGATATCCAATTAGTATAGAGGTATTTGGTTGTTTCTAAGCTGTACTTTAGAATATGTCCTTCTGCTGTTGTCAGCAGTTAATCAATAATTGAGAAAAGTGAGCAAATTCCAGAGACAGCCATACATCCCAAAACATAACAATCCCTCCACCATATTTCACAGATGGGGTGGTATGCAACTTCCTATTTTTCTGCACAGTTTCCTCTTGCCATCACTGGGAAATGTTAATCTTTGTCTCATCTGTCCACAAGACCAGAGCTCTACATGCTCTTTTAGGGTTAGGGTTTTTTTGGCACACCTAATGTTATGGCTTTGTCTCTGATTGATTTATCAATCTGATTCAGATTTATCTGCCTCATGATGGCCAACCTGATCACGTCATTTGTCCTCATGCTGTCAGATGCCAGCTTCTCCAAATACTCTTTGTAACCTAAAATAGGGAGGCTATCTATAAAACATTGTAGAATTTCTAAATGGCTCATCCAATATGGATAACTTCAAATTAACTTCAACTCTATAGTCATGATATAATTTCTAATCCAAAGTCCATCCAACATTGGTTAATGTCCTAATCAATATAGATTTCATTGTTTGTAAATCCTGATAACAGTTCATCTACAGCAAACATGCATCTGAAATGTATAGATGAGTACTGCAGGAAATTCAGACAGACTCAGACTCTAACATACCTTTTCCCAGACTGAAGGTGAAAGGTTTCTTGCGGTCCATACTGGAGTCAAACTTCTTTCCATTGAGTAGTTTCCCAGTATAATGCACGGCTACTTTGTCCCCTATCATGGGTCGGTCACCATCCTCTCCCCATTTTTTCACCACCTACAGAAACAATATGGGGAAGATCTGAGAACTTGTTTCTCTACCCATTGAGGATTTCTGCTTGTAAAAAATTATTCCCACGAGATCTGAAAGTGGATTTTTGTTTACTTTTACTTTTTGATTGACTGGAATTGAAAGGAAAATTAACCTAGTCCTGAAGGAGGAGGTGATTAAAACAATTTTCCTCTTAATGCAAATTGACCAGCACAGTTTGGGCTATGGAAAGTTGGTGTTGGACACAGGTTGCTTTGGCTTATCACATTCATATTATTACTCTTACAGTTTTTACCCGGCACCGCCAGAAAAGGACTAGCCACCCCTCAGAGTTTGGTTCCTCTCTAGGTTTCTACCTATGTTCCGACCTACTAGGGAGTTTTTCCTAGCCACTGTGCATTAACTAAGTTGTTGCTTACTCTTTGGGGTTCCAGGCTGGGTATCTGTAAAAGCACATTGTGACAACCGCTGATGTAAAAAGGACTTTATGTTTATAAATACATTTATAAATAAATGTGATTGATTGATCACACTCTAGTGACTCCATGTGGTAGGTTGAGTGCCTGCGCTGAATCTTGGTTGTTTGCCAGAGAAGGCATTCTCATCCAAGCACACAGGGACTGGCACAACCTTCATGATTTATCAAACAATATGATACAAAATGGAGGACACGTCTCAATTTTTGACACTCTCCCAAGCTTGCTGGGAGTTGCTGGGATGAGCAAGACCATAAACACATATGACTTCATAAAATTAGGTGAAGAGAAAAGATGAAAGAAGAGTTTCTCTTAAGTCTCACAAAAAACTGCTAAGGGGAAAATGTGGTTTTGTAAGGCCTTGCTTAAAAGAGGATGCATGAAGTAGAACATGTCCACACTAAGATATCTTTCATAACCAACAACTTCATGACATGAGAAGCAGTGTATGGAGTGTATAGCCAATTTCTTAATGTACAACTTTGAACTTCACTCCTTTTATGTCAAGTAAGTGTCCCTTACCGAGGACATAGGGGAAGAGGTTGAAGCTTATACCTTGCAAACTCCCCCATCTTTGTTAGGAGTGACATCAATGCCCTTTTTGACCACAGTAGGTGATTGGTCATCCATGCGCTGCTCCTTATCTCTGGTCATATCTGCACCTGGGCATGCCACTCTAATCCTGTACAAAAGAGTCACACACACAGACAAACACACAAACACAAAGAGACATTGTTAAAACTGGGATATGCACAAATGCAAAAAAAAAACTCAATAAAAAAACACCAAGACACAAACCCTCAGCAGAAAGGAGCAACTTAAATGTGCCATATTTGTGGCCATTCCTCAAGGTTTGATTCTGGGACCGGTTCTATTCTCCATGTATATCAATGACATTGTGCCTCCCGGTAGCTCCCTCATCCACATTTATGCCGACGATACTATCCTATACACAACTTGCTCCTCCAAATCATACGAATTCATCCTTTAATTGAATGAAAATCTAACATTTAATTTAGTTTAAATTAATTTAGTTTTTCAAAAGAATTGTCATCAAGAAAAGTATTCACAGCCTTGTTTGTTCATATTTACCTATGGTGCCAATAATTCTGGAGGGTACTGCAAAGAAATGTCATTTGTTCTGTACTGCTCATTTCTGTTCACACTGTATTTCCTGTCCCATCCTGTCCCGACACTTGACTCTAAATACACACTTCTATCACTCTTTCTCAGAAGGTTAGGTGTCTTCAAATAGGTGGACTTTGTATTGAAGCATTGTCCATTTCTAAATGGTAAAAACACTTGTGCAAACACCCAAAGATAAAAGTTGAGAATATGTACTTAATCTTTGTAATTTCGATCTCAAGATGGCCAGTAAAATATAAGATAGCTCAAAAGTGTTCTCATCAGCGGATGCTTATACCAATTTTCGCCGAATGCCAATTAATTAACCAAGAGTAAACTATTTACATGGCAGCTTTTGTTGTCAGCCAACTGCCATAATTAGTTCAATATTGAATTATTTGTGTGCATGTAAAGCTACTCAATGCTGGCACTGAGATAATTATACCCGGTAATTAACTCAATCAGGCACATTAAACTGTATCCAATCGCATTTCCCACCATCCAATTGTATTTGTTGTACAGGTCAACTTCACCAGCGGAGGGTTTAACTTGAACTTGTTTTAATGTTGCAGGACACTTGACTGACTAGGACTTCTTTCAGAGTGACAAACCATCTAACATCAATTAAAAAATGCTTTAATACAGGGAGAGGCAGAACTTGGTGCCGTTAACCCTGACAGTTACAGTAAACTCAAGAAGTATTGGCACCCTTCATGAAATTGGGCAAAAGTGAATGCAAAAACACAGAAAACAAACAATGAGTCATATTTTGGCCTCGAACATAAGGGGGAGCTGTATACGTTGATGACAATACAATTTTGCAAACAAAACATTTTTTTTTGAGTAGTGTGATTTTTTTTGCGAAACATAGGTAACAGCAAAGAATTATCTCTTTAAGCACAGTCCAGTAAAACAATTATGCAGTGAATTATGAATTAAACTGCCAGAGACATCAAAGGTGCTTTCTGAACTTAGTTGCACTACAGGAAGGAAACTGCTCAAGGATGTCACATGAGGCAATTGGTGACTTGAAAACAGCAGAGTTCAATAAAAGATGAAAACTAAGGATGGACCTAAATAACAGAATGAAAACAATTCAAATATACAGAATAAAATTATTCCAAAACACTAACATTCTCCTGCAACAAAGCAAATGTTAAAAGAATATACTTATTCGCCAAAATGTAATACCTTTGGCTTAAATGCAGTTTGAAACAAATCCAAAACAACAAGTGAGTATCTGATTCACTATTTTCCTGGATGATATCAGTATGAATGACATCAGCAATGACCGGGGAGTTTTTAAGATACAAAGAAAAAGGATGCAGATAAACACAAGTGGAATCCAAGAGGAAAACCTGCTTCAATATCGTCATGAAAAGAGTTGTTTTTTGTTTAGTGTTTTGTAGTCAGCAAACTAGTTTGATGTTGTTTCTTGTTTCTGCCAATGTCTTTCACATAGAAATGACCCGAACAACATAACATGGAGGCCTTGAGAAATGAAAGAAAATACGACTACATTTATTTATCAAACCTCGCTCACATTTCAATACATGTTCTGACATAATAAAGTGTATGGCTCCATTCTGACCAATTGCGTGAAACAAATCTCGCTGACCTAGAAATCTCTCACACTTAATACAAACCAATTAAGGGTCCCCCAGGGTGAAATGTCCCTACAAACAGGAATTGATTGAACCATCTACAATTTTAGCAATCCAAACATAACCAAGGGGTTTTGTATGTCCCCAGTCTGCCATTGCTCTTGTGATAAGAGATGATCCCATGTCTCAGTGGGATCAATGGAAGAGAGGGAGGTTGCCATTTATCCATATGACAATAAAAATTCTGCATGAGCTTTGTACTGTATGCACTGAAAATAATTTGTGGTGAGTAAATGTTGTATAACACTATCATTCCACTATTACTGCTGATACATAATGGGCATTTCCTTATATTACAATGCAAAAGTTCTAACTAATGCCCCTTTTAATCTGTTTTTGAATGTATGACTAGACTTGAAAATTGCTGTATGGCCATAACAACCAACAGAGTGACAGAGCCAGAAGAAATTTGTAAATAATATTAGAAAACGTGTGCCTTGCTTTTAGAGACTTTAGACTTTCAAAGCAAAAAAAATAGTCATGAACACAATTTAATTTAACTAACATTAACATAAAACAAAAATAACGTTTTCGGTTCACACTAGCAACAAGTTACTCTCAATTCACCATAAGGTGAAATACATGTACAGTGGATATAAAAAGTCTACACACCCCTGTTAAAATGCCAAGTTCTTGTAAAAGAATGAGACAAAGATAAATCATGTCAGAACATTTTCCACCTTTAATGTGACCTATAACGTGAACAATTCAATTGAAAAACCAACTGAAATCTTTGAGGGGGAAAAATAAAAAATAAAAAACTCACAATAACCTGGTTGCATAAGTGTGCACACCCTTAAACTAATACTTGTTAAAGCACCTTTTGATTTTATTACAGCACTCAGTCTTTTTGGGTAGGAGTATAATTGCATGGCACATCTTGACGTGGCAATATTTGCCCACTCTTCTTTGCAAAAGCGCTCCAAATCTGTCAGATTACGAGGACATCTCCTGTGCACAGCCCTCTTCAGATTACCCCACAGGTGTTCAATTGGATTCAGGTCTGGGCTCTGGCTGGGCCATTCCAAAACGTTAATCTGCTTCTGGTGAAGCCATGCTTTTGTGGATTTGGATGTGTACTTTGGGTTGTTGTTGTGCTGAAAGGTGAACTTCCTCTTCATCTAATGGATGCCTGAAGGTTTTGTGCCAAAATTGCCTCGTATTTGGAACTGTTGATAATTCCCTCCACCCTGACTAAGGCCCCGGTTCCAGCTGAAGAAAAACAGCCCCAAAGCATGATGCTGCCACCACCATGCTTCACTGTGGGTATGGTGTTCTTTGGGTGATGTGCAGTGTTGGTTTTGCACCAAACGTACCTTTTGGAATTATGGCCAAAAAGTTCAACCTTGGTTTCATCAGACCATAACACATTTTCCCACATACTTTTGGGGGACTTGATGTTTGTTTTTGCAAACTTCAGCCGGGCTTGGATGTTTTTCTTTGTAAGAAAAGGCTTCAGTCTTGCCACCCTACCCCATAGCCCATTCATATGAAGAATACGGGAGATTGTTGTCACATGTAGCACACAGCCAGTACTTGCCAGAAATTCCTGCAGTTCCTTTAATGTTGCTATAGGGCTCTTGGAAGCCTCCCTGACCAGTTTTCTTCTCGTCTTTTCATCAATTTTGGAGGGACGTCCAGTTCTTGGTAATGTCTCTGTTGTGCCATATTTTCTCCACTTAATGATGACTGTCTTCACTGTGTTCCATGGTGTGTCTAATGCTTTGGAAATTCTTTTGTACCCTTCTCTTGACTGATATCTTTCAACAATGAGATCCCTCTGATGCTTTGGAAGCTCTCTGCGGACCATGGCTTTTGCTCTGAGATGCAACTTAGAAAATATCAGTAAAATCCTACTAGAACAGCTGAATTTTATTTGTGATTAATCAGAGTCACTTTAAATGATGACAGGTTTGTAATGACTTCTATTTAACATGAGTTTGAATGTGATTGGTTAATGCTGAACACAGCCACATCCCCAGTTATAAGAGGGTGTGCACACTTATGCAACCAGGTTATTGTAAGTTTTTTATTTTCCATTTTTCCCCCTCGAAGATTTCAGTTTGTTTTTCAGTTGAACTGTTCACATTATAGGTCACATTAAAAGTAGAAAAAAGTTCTGACATGATTTATCTTTGTCTCATTCTTTTACATCACAAAAACTTGGCATTTTAACAGGGGTGTGTAGACTTTTTATATCCACTGTATGTGTCACTTTGTCCATACCACTGACCTGGAAGGTGCACAGTATAAACTCAATGACAATGTTGTTCACTTAGTAACTCACATCACGCTTTCCTTTACTGGTAAATCCTTACTTAACAAAAGTATATTTTCATTAATCCTTCAAAAAAAATTGAGAAAAAAAAGTGTCTTCCCAATCAGTGTGGAGTCAGGTAAAAATAATGTATGCAACCCAACATTGATGTGATTTCTTATGAATGAGAAACCTGAACAGTCTGTCAATGGGGTTAAAGCATAAATCTCAATGGGTGTTAGCATCACCCCTTTATGATAAAAAAAAAATGAATATTCATTTTGTGGGGAACATTTTTTGGGTACTACAGAGACAAATAAATACATTTGTGCCAGGAGGTACCAGCATCCTGTCTATGTCCTGTCCATTGTGAAGTAGAACCATTAGGGGCAAAATAATTGCTCGACTTACTACTATAGTACCAAAATATATTACTTTTGATTTGTTTCACTATAATTCCAAGTATGTGATGGTACACATGCACATCCACAAAATTTTGCAGGGGCAAAACGGATATATGGATAATATTTGTATATGCTTCTCCCAGTGCTTTATTTCCCAATACCAAACAAACAACGTGAAGACAAAAATGTTCTTCATTCAAGGGGAAAAAAAACACTGCGAGAAGCATATACTCTTGTGCTTGTACATTCTTATCTTTCCCTAACTATGCCTGAAACATCTGGGATTGCTGAAAAAAGTTATTTTTGTGGGTTAAAACATAAATACATATAAACCTACACACCCTACAAACAAAACGTTCCCAAGTGTCAGGTGTTGGATGGGGCATAATTTTTCTGAACTGTAGTCCAAAGTCAGCTACGCAAGGGGACCCACAGTCTATTTTTAATGGTTTAAGGCAGTGTGCATGTGAGGAATAGAGGAGACAAATAAATGAAAGGTCACACAGCTGATAGTCCACAAGTGTGGATGGGTGGGTGTATAGGGGAGGGTCTGCCCCGCAAGGCCTGCCATCACGAAAAGCATATTTGAGGGAAAAGCATATTTTACGCAAAGCATATTTAAGTTAGAAGAGAACAGATGAGGAAAGTTGGGTCGAAATTCTACTGGCAGATCACATGAGCAGGTAATTGTGTAGAACTACGCCTAAATGTGAAGAATGTCAAGGCTCACCCACTCAGCTAAATGCAGCCTGTCAAGGAATTTCTGTACCTCATCTGGGGATTTAAACAGCAACTTTTCATTGGCAGGGTTTACTTTCAGCTTGGCCTTTCTTTTGTAGGTTCTGCATTACAGAATCAAAACCTTTCTGCACTTGAGGTAGGGCAAGTAAAATTATCACTAACTTGTGACTCTCATGGGTGACAAAAGACCATCCGGTCTGTAGGTTTCCATGATGGCCTGTCTCTCTACATATTGGAGAAGCCTGGGGAGGTTTCTTCCAAAAGGTATGTACAAGGATTTTGAATTTCAGATAAGATTAAATACATTGCCTTCCAGTTTTAGTGGACCCCATGGTAAAAGGCTTTTTAGTGTGTGCACACAGGCAAGAAATCGTAAATAATGGCATTGCACCAACGTTCTCTTGAAATACTGCCAAATTGTGGCCTAGGGTGGTCCAGAAGTCTAAGCAACTGTTTCCAGGGCACATTTTTAATTTGAACCCGACCAACTGCTCTTTCAGTAAAAAATATTTCTGTAGATTTTCTTATTCAAAGCAATTCACAGAACTAAGCACATTCGATTCCACAAATGTTCACCCTGAATTTAAGGTACAACTGTAAGAATAAACAGTTAATGACAATACAACATAGACACAATCATAGTCATAATGATCAAAATTAATTGTCTTAAATTTAGACTTAGTACAACATGACGCTGTGTGTCTACAATTTAATTAAATAACACCACGATATGGTATTAAAAGTTTGGAATATGTATCCTTCATTAGGTTGTCTTGTTGTCATATTTGGCACATTAACATGTCAAGTTGATTTTGTAATGTCTTTATCTGCTGTTAGCTTCAGCCTGCCCGTGAACAAAGTCCTAAAAGCTAGAGTATACTTTGACAATCGACATGTCTGTATGCAATTAGAATGAGACCTAAGATATTTTGTAGACAAGCAATAACAAATGGACATATTTTTCATAGTGCATTAGACACTGGTCTGATTTGTGCTTGTCTCAGGCCTAATACATTTGTGTTGTAAATGTGTTCCATATTGAAAATGCAGGTGAATGCTATGCCAACTGACTATTACATATATTTTCACGTTTCACAGTATATATAAATATATTTGCTGCAATTACCAGAAATGTGTCATCCATCCTCCAAACCACACAGTGTTTCTACATTTTGATTGGTCGGAAGAACAGTCGACTCTTGGTTGATGATTTATTTACAGCTCTAAATGGCAAAGAGCCAGAGAGTGGCACTTTTATACAGACTGAGGGCATTTTCTATTCGCTGACCCGTCTGTCTGTCTCCAACAAATGTTTCTGAGTGGTAACACCGGATTCAGTTCAGTCCCTACACATTCCCTTTGGCCCTAACCATTTAGTGTTGGATCTAATGAGTCTGCACACCTAATGTATTGCCCATACCTTACAAATCTGCAAAAACCCAAGTGTTAACATCAAGAGAAAGCGAGTAAATTGGGATCAGCTGACACAGTTAATATGTACGCCCTCTAGATTCCCAGTGACCTTTTTAATTGTGGGTCTAAACAACCCTTTAGAGACATGATTAACTTAGTTAATTGGTTTACCAGTAATCATTGTGCCCTGCTCTCCTCCATCCACCTCTTTCACCCCCTCGCCATCTTCTCTGCCTCTTTCTTTACCCCTCTCTCAATATTGACTTTTTATTCAGCTTCCTCTTTTTCTGATGGAGAGTACATTTTCCTGTACCAGTGATACAGTACATAATGTACAGAGTGTGCCTGTGGGTGTGTGCACAGCGCACACACACATTTGCGTTCTCATACACACACTCACAAATGCACATTTGGTGCTAAATTTATATTATGTAAAAATCTCACATCTGTTGTCACATACATCAGAATGATATAAGGACCATGTAATCATATACAGTCACCATAGTCATGGTAAAAGAAATAGTATTAAAGCTTAAATGTATTACAATTTCCTGGGAGTCTGCCCTTCTTCATATGGAAATCTCTTCTAAGAAACGTTGGAACGGAACATCATGTTCTCTGGGCTGTAACGCTATAGCTTTCCCCATTGACAGGGCCAATTGCATAAACATACATGGAGAGACGCACACAGCACTAGCATTTAAGAATAAATTGTTTTAATGATCTAGTAAGCAACTGCAGAATAATCGTAGAGGGGTTCCCAACCTGGGGGTTTGATGTGACAGAATACAAATAAAATAAAAAATGACATGATGAAAAAATGACAGAGCTGGACACAATAATGGCGGTTGAGTTTGCTTCAAGGAGACTTTAGAAACTCATGCGATGTTTCAACGGGATTAATGGGACAAGCTGCAAATTACAGATGGGGGACATGCGGAGAGATGAGCAGCAGCCCCAAGTCCTGAGCAGAGGCTTGTTGCTATATTCTCCATCAACTAAGCAATGTCCATCAATAACAATCAATAACAAATGTATTGGATTAATTATTAATGAATGATCAGTTATATTTTTCTTGTACGAGCACAGGCAGTGAAAAGAATAGTTAAAAAAACATGACTCCATTTACAAAATGAGTCACTATTCTGGTTTGTAGTCTGGGAACAGGCATGTGTTCTCTTAACTTATGAGTACACAATGTGCTGTTTCTGTTAAGATGGGGACATTCGTCTTTACATTACACAAACCCGTTTCCGCCTGAGGGCCCGAAGATCACGGCCATCCAATATTGGTTTTTAGCCTTGTCCCTTGCATACAGAGATTTCTCCGGATTCTCTGAACCTTTTAATGATATTATGTACCGTAGATGATGAGATCCCCAAACTTTTACGTTAAGAAATGTTATTCTTAAATTGTTGCACTATTTGCCCACGCAGTCTTTCACAGAGTGGTGAACCCCTCCCCATCCTCACTTCTGACAGACCCATCCTCTCTAGCATGATCTTTGAATACCCAATCATGTTACTGACCTGTTGACAATTGACCTAATAGTTGTGTGATATTCTACCAGGTTTAGTTTTTAGCATGAGAACAACTTTTCTAGTTTTTTGTTGCCTCTGTCCCAACTTTTTTGAAACATGTTGCTGGCATCAAATTCAAAATGGGCATGTATTTCTCCAAAACCAATAAAATTTCTCAGTTTCAACATTTGATATCTTGTCTTTATACTATTTTCAATTTAACATAGGGATAAATGATTTGCACATCATTGCATTGTGTTTTTATTAGCATTTCATGCAGCGTCCCAACTTCTTTGGAAACATTACATTTTTACCATTAAAATACAGTGTCTTTGGATAGTATTTATACCCTTTCACTTTTTCCATCTTATTTGTGTTATTGACGTAATTTATAAATGATAACTTGAATTTACCATCCATCTATTTGTACCAATTTATTAAAAATGAAAAAATTAAATCTCATACATAAGTATTCAGACCCTTCGCCATGACACTCCAAATTGAACTCTGCTGCATCCTGCCCCCTTCATAATCTTTGAAATTATTTATAAATACAGCTCCGGAAAAAATTGAGAGACCACTGCACCTTCTTCTTTCCTTTCCAAAAGTCGAAAAGGAAGGTTTTGAGTGAGGAACAGAAGGGTTAAAATTGAGAGACCACTGCAAATTGAACACTTCTGTTCCTCACTCAAAACTTTGTGCAGTGGTCTCTTAATTTTTTCCAGAGCTGTATATATATATATATATATATATATATAATTATATACAGTGTATATATATATATATATACTGTATATAATAAAAACCAAGCCAAGAAGTCCAAGGAGCTCTCCATAGACCTCAGAGATCAAATTGTGTTGAGGTATAAATCTGAAGACTGTTATAAATAATTGCTAAGGTATTGAAAGTTCACAGTTTGCAGTTATGTATCAAAAAAACTCTTTCTAGAGCTGTTCAGAGGTGACCAAGAACCCAATGGCCATCTCTGCAGAGGAACGTTGGTTAGAGGAGATCTGGCAAAAACAAGATCTGGCTTATACCATCCCTATGATGAAGCATGGTGGTGGGAGCATCATGCGATGGGATGCCTCTAAGCGCAAGGACAGGGAGACTGGTCAGGCTGGAACGGAGCAAAATTCAGAGATGTTGTTGAAGAAAACCTGCTCCGAAGATTCATCTTTCAGCACCACACTGACCCAAAGCACACAACAAAGAAAACAAAGTGAAGGGGTCTGAATACTTTCCAAAGGTACTGTATATGTCTTTAATAGGCCCATGTTGAAAATAGTAACCCCCCTGAATGTGACAGTATAATTACCACTGATAGGGGCATGTGAGCATTAACAGAAGTGCAAAAATCAAATCAGCTGAAAGCTAGTTTATATTTGGTTTGATGATTCATAAAGAGTGATTTGGCCATTTAAATAAATACATGCTTACATATCCCCATCAGATTTTTTGCTAGTGCTGGTGAAGTTTGTAAAGGCTGTTTAAAGAAAATAATTATAGATTACAATTTTGCTTGGTCAGTTCTTTCAGGGTGAGGAACCATCTGACATCAGGTTTTCTGTGTGTTTGTGTGGAGTATGTGTGGGGGAACACTATGTCCTTTCTGTTTCAAGTTCCTGGCACAATCTGATGATGTTCACCAATCTGAAACCCACTCAGTCGCAATACAGCATCTGTTTCAGATGGCAATGCCCTAATAGGCTTCCATCAACACAAAGAGACTAGACCGTGTGGTTTGAACCCTGACTGCAGATTCGCTGGTACGCTATGGCCATCACATCAAAAATATTTGTACTCTTTAAATTAGTTTAGTAAACGGTTTATATTCCCTGAAATAAACCATGGTAATGTTAATTACTCGTTTATTATTGGATTGTAGGTGTTTTCTAGAGTGTGCATTATTGCTCTATAAGGCTCAATATATCAGCAAAGTAGAGCTAAATGGCAAGGAAGTGCATTCTTTTATATGTTTCTGAAAGCAAAAGTAACATTTTAAATGTATTGCCATTGTTGATTTTGATTATCATATTGGAGAAATATTGTTAAGCTTACTGACAACCACAAAGGTTTCTTGTAATACACCATGGAATAAGTAATAATAATTTTATAAAAATTGTAGAGCTTTTTATAGAATCTCATAATCCATTCAAGCAATATTTTTTGAACCGTAGGCTAATTTAGACCAAGTCATTTCTGCATCCTCCATAAATAGAGTGGGTCAGGTCACTGCTTGAGCAATACAGCATAGCAGGATTTACATAAATATGTAACTATTTTAGAAAACATATCAGCGTTGCTATTACATTCAATATCAAACTATCTCAGTGCTTTTGGTCCTTAATGCCCTAACTTTCAGTGTCAACATATGAGAAGTTCTGTTTACCTAACATCGGAAATCGGACACTAGGGGCAGTTACAAATGTATTCGTAGTTAAATAGAGTGGCTTTTTGATAGGGTGTTGTGGTCGGGGATGGTGGGTGGACGTTTCCCCAACTGACTTTCAATCTGATAGTTGCGAGTTTGATTCCAGCGAGAGGCGAGACATTTTTATGTTGGGGAATTTTGTTGTTTAGACAGGCGTTTTTCTGTTTTTGTAACCTTAACCTTCATCCTAACCCTAACCTCAGTACTGTGATGCCTAACCTAAACCCAAAGTTAATCTTAACCATTAACCATAAATGTTATTTGTAACAAGCCATTTTTCATTTTGAATCGATTACGTTAAGGACTAACATAACAAGAAAATGTTAAGGAGCAACATAATAACTAGTCATTAAGGACCAATAGCACTGGGGATATGTTGACAGCGAACGTAACTGCACCGACTTAAAACTGAACGTTATTGCGGTTTACAAAATAGTTCCATTCCATATGAAAGTAATTCCTGAGAGGTATGGTTGAGCTTGAGTGGCAGTCAACGGATGGTAAATGAGGGTGATGGAGTCTGTTCATATATCATTATTATTATTGAATTTACCAGACACTGGTATTCAGACCCACTTACAGAAGTGTGGATAAATTCTGAAGTGACACCCCATGGGAATCAGACCGACAACCATGGCTTTACAAGTGCAATACTCTACCAAATGATTTATGAGGGAGGGCATGTCTGGTAAACAGCCTGATCTTAAAGCCACTGGACATTTCTCCTATTTTTGTACAGTTCCCACTAATTGAACTCCCTTAGTAGTACCATGGTATAAATTAAAGTACCATAGGAGAACAATGGAAAATGCTTGTGAGGGATGGTGTAATTTAGGTGCATGGCAGTACAATCCCATTTCACAGCTAAAACAATGGTACATGATTAAGATCTTTACCATGCTATGAATTATGCAATGCCATGGCTATTTTTGGGTACAATGGTAGAACAATGGAAGTGCCATCATACTTCAAGGAAAATACCATTGTATAAGTAGAAGTACCATAGTAGTACCATGGTACCTTTTTATAATGGTGTTAGCGTGTTTCTAAGTCAGAGAGAGCATGGAACTCAGAAACCCTGTGGAGAAATACAGGGACGGAACACAACAAAAGCAGAGAACATTCAGTCCTGAGAGCACTAGCACAGTCACTCCACAGATAAACACTGTGCCTCCAAGCTCTCTATCACAAGTCAATGTTTCACACTAATCCACATATAAAACAGCAGCCAAACTGGAGACAGTGTCTGGCTCTCATGGCTGACATATTGACATGGTAACAGACTAGGACAATGTCGGAAAGAATGGGGCATTGTTGGAAATAACAGGGCATTATCGGAAAGAACAGGACATTGTCGGAAAGAACAGGACATTTTCTGTCATAGTGGACATTGTGTAACATAGGGTAAGTAGACAGTGTCTGTCCTGGGGAGAATAACATTGTCTGTTGTATGGTTTAAAGAAGAAATTTGAAAAGAAAATCAGCAGATCATCTAGATGTCTGTGGAAGAACACAAGAAACATTTTCAAACCCAAACATGTGGATATACAGCTGCCACTAATATTCTTAAGACATTTTCTGGTCTTTCATTAAGAAAACAAAGTAAAGGTAATTTTTAGAAAGCTTTTCACAATGTTTTGGAATATTTTTTAATCTTATTTTATAAGAAGAAAAGGTGGACGACATGCTGGTTTTAATTATACGCACTTTTAACTTCTGTCATCCAGTTGAATTGTAAAAATTCGCAATTCAAATTTGCTACATTTATTCAAGCACCTTAGGAGGAAACCCAAGTAGCAACATACCTTTCCCACTATAAATATAGAATGGGGTCTGATAATTACTGGAAATGGGTTATTTGTGATGCTAAGTCAATACTGTCCAGAATAATTTTACTCATGGTGATCTCTGGACGCAATTTCTTGGAAATGCTCTTTTTCTTCCTCATACCCCTTCTCTGTATGTTCTCTCAAACCGTCTCTCTCTCTCTCTCTCTCTCTCTCTCTCTCTCTCTCTGATTAATTTCTACAGGGTCACAACATCACGTCATCACATCTACTATTGCTTTATTTCAAGACATGTGCCCAATGCCATGCCAACATAACCACCACTGCAACATTGGCATATAGATTGCGAGATTGAAATGCCCTAAACAAACCACTGTGTGGCCAAACAAACCTTGGAAGAAAACCTTGGTATGATAGTATGTAGGTACAGTATGTACTATACTGTAATAACATTAAAATCTTCACACATAAGAAGCCTTGAACCTGTGATACAACAAGTGCTCATAGATGCTATCAACCTCAAATCTACAACTTTAAAGATAAATTGGGATGTAAAAGAATGTGTGTGTGTGTGTGTGTGTGTGTGTGTGTGTTATAGGTGTTCTAGTTTCTATATTTTCTGCTTATTCTACTAGTCAGTATTTACACTGAAACAACTCATAGTTAAAACCATTTTCATATATTGAAATGTGTTACATCAACCCCACAAATTCTGGAAGAAATGTTGAATAAATGTAACATACAGCTTAAATAAATTAAACTGTCTACATACCTGAAATCAGATTGGTTGCTATTGCTTAACAAGCTACGTAGGTACCAAAAAAATGATCCGCTACATTCAATTTTAGTTAAAATATTGATATATATACCTTGAATTCAATTGAACATGCTCATTGTGGGTGAACATTAAATACTTTATTTTGTGTGTGTTGATGTGTATGTGAGTGTGTGTTTTTTTTCTGTATGTGTTTGTGTGTGTGTGTGTGTATGTGTCTGTGTGACGAAAAAAATACTAAAGAGTACATCTGCTATAGTATCATTTGATACCAACTTAAATCGATGTAAATGAATTCCACTCTCATTAAAAACATTGAACCCTGATAACTAAAAGAATAGAAAATGATGAGATCTACATATTTGGAAAAGAACCCTAGAACAAAACTTACCACTGAAAACAGATTCTATATTAGCCAAATTTTCAAAAACCTAGGTCTGTCAAAAACAATACATGATAAAAGGCAGTTTCGTATTATCTATTTATTGATTTTATTCTAAGGCACCTCTAGAGTACAATTGGATGTACAATGCAACTCGATAGCCAACTCATCAATCTTGCAAGCTAAAACATTCTCTATAAAGCTGTTCACAAGGCAGCAAACCAATTATTTCCGTACAAGTAAAAAGATAAAGCTGCAACTTACCTGTTTATCTTTTGCCCTTTCTCTCCTTGGTTGTGTGCGGCTTTCGTGATAACTTCAGCCGGTATACACTATCACCACTGGCTCAGTAACACACGTAAGCACGCTATGCCGCTGATTTCAAACCCGCCCTCTCATAAACAACCTGGTACTAAATGTTCTGCCGGCTGTTTTCTACACTCAAAACCCCCGACACTGGTGACGATCAACACGGGAGTTTTCGCCACATGGAGAGAAGAATTGAAATGACACTGGTAACAAGGTGAAGGGAACTGCGAGTGGGAGGGCGACTTAGTGTAAAATTAAGGGCAGGTCTTGGAAAGTAGCCACAAAGTAACACAATGTTCCGGCTGTACTGTAGCAGCGCTCTGATGAGGACACAGTGTTCTAGCAGACACCCTGACCCTGTAACCCGTTCTGTGCCGAGCGCCGCCGCAGCTCGTGTAGCGCAACTACCGGGAACAGCCTGTACAGCAGTGTAGTTACGTTCTGTCCTCGAGTACAGCTAAGCTCAATGGAGCAGTTCACAGATGAACATCGCTTTTTAGAAGGATTCAGTGCTTGATTGGAGGACAGATAGAATAGGTGCACCATCTGGAATAATAGGCCTAATTTCGCAAGTGACAAAGGTTGCTGGTTCCCTATTGTCAATGAAATGTAGTGAGTAGCATTGTGGTATTGTCTTTCAGATTATTATTGAGTATTGATTTAATATTTTGATTTAAATATCTATAATGAAACAGAATGAAATATCATTAGATTTATGTTAGGTAAATCAATATTGTAACAAACAGGCTATTTGGATGTAGGAGGTATCTTTTATAAAGTTTAAACAGTTACTTGAATACTAACTCAATTATGTAAAAACATTTAGCTGACACGGGCTAATTGAGTAACTGTGAGTTATTAAATTAAGAGAAAAACTGCAGATACACTACAACATTTCTATATACAATATTCAGAAGGTATTCAGACCCCTTACCTTTTTCCACATGTTGTTGTGTTATATACTTCTTTATAGACTTATTTGTTGAAAATAAACTGAATATCTTATATACATAAGTATTCAAACCTTTCATTCAGTACTTTATAGAAGTGCCTTTTTCAGAGATCACTGCTTTGAATCTTCTTGGTATGCCTCTACTAGCTTTGCAAACCTGGATTTGTGAAGTTTCACCCATTCTTCCTTGTAGATGCTCTCAAGTTATCTGATTGGATTGGGACCATCTGTAATCAGTAATTGTCAGGTCTCCCCACAGATGTTCAATGGGGTTCAACTCCAGGCTTTGGCTGGGTCAATCAAGGACATTCACAGACTTGTCTATTATACTATTTTGACTCAACAAAAGCCAAAGCTGCACCCCCTAAGTTCCATTTTACAAATATGTTATGAGTTGGAGAAAACATTGCAAGAGACACTTCCTCCATACAGAAACCTGCCTGGAGACTGAGATGGCTGTTGCAAAATGTACAAGTCCAATCAACCCACTGCCCATTGCAGAATCTGTATCAGTCCTTGTGTACAACACAAAGGGAAGTGCTATAGATTGTAATATAAAAAAACAACATCAGCAACCACCAACAGGGCTCCAAACAGACATGATTCTGTAGTGAACATCACTGCATGGGCTCAGGAACACTTCCGAAAACCATTGTCTGTGAACACTGTCGTTGCATCCACAAATGCAAATTAAAACTAGCATGCAAAGAAACAATATATAAACAAGATCCAGAAATACTGCCACCTTCCCTGGGCCCAAGCTCATTTAAGATGGACTGAGGCAAAGTGGAAAGCTGTGCTGTGGTCTGACGAATCAAAATTTAAAATACTTTTTGCGAATCATGGACACCTCATCCTCCGGGCTAAAGAGGAGAGGGACCATCTGGCTTGTTATCAGTGCACAGTTCCAAAGCCAACACCCATGATGGTATGGGGGTGCATTAGTGCACATGGCACGGGTGACTTGCACATGCAACCTGGTCTCATTGGAATACGTAAACTATTATACGTAAATCTATGGCACCCGATTTCGTATGCTATGTTACATTACGTTAGGTTACATTGCAATGCGCTACCAAAACGTATAATACATTGGCTAAAACGTAACATATGTTACGAATGCTAGACAAACATATCATATGTTACGAATACTACGAAACTGTATGATATGTTACAAATGCTACTGAAATGTATCATATATTATGAATTTATGGTATTTAAGGTTAGGGATATGGTTTAAGGTAAGGTTATAAAATGAAAAAGGTTAGGTTAAGGCTTGGTTAGGGTTAGGTATCACAGCAATGGGGTTAAGGTTAGGGTTTGGGATCACAGCCCTGGGGTTAAGGTTAGGGTAAAGGTTAGGGTTAGAAAGAAACATCACTTGTAACATATTGTAGCAACCTTGGTAATACCACTATTCACCACCCCTAGCAGGATGTCCCAATTTGGTGCAATGGGTAGTGCACCCACCTGTGGAGTTGAAGGATGTGGGTTCGAAACACAACCTGCCAATCACTATTTTTCTGGATTATTACTATAACGTTACTTCACCTAATGTAATATATCACCTAATGTAATATATTCATCTTTCAAAGATTTTCATAAAATAGTTTACGTATTCCAATGAGACCAGGTTGCAACATCTGTGAAGGCACCATTAACCCTGAACGATATATACAGATCTTGGAGCAACATTTGCTGCCATCCAGACAACATCTTTTATGGGAAGACCTTGCCTATTTCAACAAGACAATGCCAAACCACATTCTGCATGTTTTACAACAGCAAGGCTCCGTAGTAAAAGAGTCTGGATGCTAAACTGGCCTGCCTGCAGTCCAGACCTGTCACTCATTGAAAACATTTGGCACATTATGAAACAAAAAATATGACAAAGCAGACCCCGAACTGTTGAGCAGCTGAAATCCTATAACAAGCAAGAATGGGAAAACATTTCACTTTCAAAACTACAACAGTTGGTCAACTCGGGTCCCAAACGCTTACAGAGTATTGTTAAAAAAAGACATGATGCCACACAGTGGAAAACATGTCCTGTCCCAATTTTTTTTAAATGTGTTGCTGGCCTCAAATTTAAAATGTGCATGTATTGTATCCAAAAACTGTGAAATCTCTCAGTTTTAACATTTGATATGTTGTCTTTGTACTATTTTCAATTAAATATAGGGATAAATGATTTGCACATAATTGCATTCTGTTTTTATTAGCATTTTACACAGCTTTTTTGGAAACAGTGTTGTAATATGTATATATTAAAATATTAAAAGGTGTATTTTCCAATATTGTGAATATTGAGCCACAAAGATTCACATCACAACATTGACCCACATACCTTCTTACCAAACTCTACAATTTCTGGAATTAGGCAGAGTTCTCAATGAGCATGACAACTGTATTATATTGGTTTATGATATATTACATCATGTACCTCATTCATGCCAAGTTGGAATTTGAATCAGTAGATGTCACTGTTCACTGTGTTGGGTAAGTTCACCTCAGTTCTTGTGATTATATATTTGTATTCATACTTGTATTTACAGTTCATTCAAAACATTTTGTTATGCGCTAACCTTGAATAAACTTATATAATTATATAATTATTATGTATAAGCATTACAAATTGACTAAATGTTTCCCAAATGATAAAGTCATTGATTTATTCCCTTTTAAAATACAATATACCCCTTTTTTACATTACCTGCCAAAACGTACTGCTTCTTGTCACACTTAACCAGGATGCCAGCCTAACCAACATGCATGCTGTGTAGATGGTTGACATTTACAATGCCTTAAGATAGTATTCGGACCATGTCACCTTCTCCACATTTTGTTGTGTTATTGACTTTATAGCATTGATGATTACATTATTACATTTTTTGTCATAAATCTACACACAACAAGTAAAAATTCAGACCCTTTATCCAGTACTTTGTAGAAGCACTTTTGGTGGAGCACATAGCTTTGAGTGCTCTTTTTATGCCTCTACCAGCTTTGAACACCTGGATTTTGGCTGGATTGTTCCTTAAAGATCCTCTCGAGCATTGTCAAATAGGATGGGGAGTGTCGGTGAAACGCAATCTTCAAGTCTACCCACAGATGTTCAATGGGTTTCAAATCCAGGCTTTGGCTGGGCCCTCAAAGATATTCACAGACAAGCTACACCGTAGGGATGGTATTAGCCAGGTGATAAGCTTTACCTCTTTTTCAACAGCCAATGCCCTTGGCATTTATTAAAAGTCAGAAGTTTGCAGAACCTACAGGTTAATGGTTTACAGTTCAAAAGTTTGGGATCACTTTCCTTGTTTTTGAGAGGAAAGCTAATTATTGTCCATTAAAAGTGGCCTATGCAGCATTTTCCATTTAAAATATCTGATAATAACACTTACATACCATCAGTTAACATTAAAAAACAGACTCTGGAAGAGTGTCAGGACTGACACTATCCCCAGTGCCATGGTTGCAAGTAAAACGTAGCCGGCCTGGACGTTTGTATGTGTGTACTTCCTTGAAGGTGTAGGAGGTGAAGGTAAATGACTAGCTTTGTTTGGGTTCATGTAGCTTACACTGAACGCTCCAAAAACTAAAATATACAAAAGCAACGCGCGCATAAGACAAAAAAGTTTAAATTTTGCATTTTATGGCGAGAGCTGAAGTTTGTGTGAACAGTGATGCAGAGTTGGCTAGCTTTCATCTTGAGAAGTAGGTTACATCACCTCATTTAGCTAGTTGGCTAGATAGTCAAGGAAATATATGTGTAAGTTACTAGATTGATGATGACAGAGAAACAATTATACTATGTAGAAAATCATTTGATGTTCTTGTTTATTCTATTTGTATGAGCGCATATACATTTTTGGAAGGTTTCTCCAAAGTCTTTGGTCAAGACAATAAGCTAAGTTGAATCCAAGCAGACGATGAGCCCACGTTAGCTAGCTATGTGTCTGAGCAGACACGCTTTATTCCATTTCCTGCTGGAAAATAGTGTTACAACCTGGTGTTCTCTGCAAAATGTTAAGAAAAACAAACATGCATTGTGGGTTGTTTGACGAAACCTTTTGCATATTAAGCGAATATTGCATCGAAGAAGCAATTATATTACCTTTTAGTTAGATTTAGCCTTGTGCAAACTGGTCAAAGTGCACATATTATTGTTCCAGCTGATGCTAGCACGATTATGGTTTCATGTTTGCTAGATAGCCAATCTCTGAAATATGGCAATGCATCTTACGCAATAGGTAGCCCAGATGGCGTTTTGATTGGTTTAGCTGTTTACATTGTTTATTCTGTGTTCCGTAGTTATGGAAAGGGCCCATCAACATTAAGCCCATTTGAAACTAAAGTCTGTTTTCATTGTTCCAGCATCGACTGCTGGAGGTGACACAGCTTCGTACCGGTCAGTATGCTCTTATTTATAACGACTAATATGTCAGATCCTAATGGAGTTATAGAACCGATATACAACTCACTGCCAATAGGTGGCATTAAGTTGCATAGGGCACCTTTAAAATAACATCAAATTGATCAGAAATACAGTGTAGACACTGTTAATGTTGTAAATGACTATTGTAGCTAGAAACAGCTGATTTTCAACAGATTATGTATATAGGCGTACCGAGGCCCATTATCAGCAACCATCACTCCTGTTTTCCAATGGCACATTGTGTTTGCTAATCCAGACTTAAAAGGCTAACTGATCATTAGAAAACCCTTTTGCAATGATTTTAGCGTCACTGAAAACTGTTGTGCTGATTAAAGAAGCAATAAAAATTGCCTTCTTTAGACTAGTTCAGTATCTTCAGCATCAACATTTGTGGGTTCAACTGCAGACACAAAATGGCCAGAAACAAATAACTTTTTTATGAAATTCATCAGTCTATTCTTGTTGTGAGAAATGAAGGCTATTCCATATAAGAAACTGATAACTGAAGATCTCGTACAACGATGTGTGCTACTCCCTTCACAGAACAGCGCAAAGTGGCTCTAACCACAATAGAAAGAGGAATGGGAGGCCCCGGTGCACAGCTGAGCATGAGGACAAATACATTAGAGTGTCTAGTTTGAGAAACAGACACCAGTCACAGTTACTCAACTGGCAGCTTCATGAAATAGTACCAGCAAAACACCAGTCTCAACATCAACAGTGAAGAGACGACTCCAGGATGCTGGCCTGCTACGCAGAATTCTTCTGTCCAGTGTCTATATTCTTTTGCTCATCTTAATCTTTTTTTTTATTGGCCACTCTGAGAAATTGCTTTTTATTTGCAACTCTAAGATATACAGCACTAATGTAATAGGCTGGGTGATGCCAGTCCTAATACATACTGCATGAAGAGATAATTAAATATTCTTTATTAAAAAGAGAAGTTGTTGTGATATGTTACACATACCATACCTCATACAATCAGTATATTTTCTGCTATATTCAACATTCATGCTACAGCATTTCAGTAAATAGGTTCAGTCCACATAATGTACTAACACCATGAGCAGAATTTAGTTGTCAAATTTATTTATTTATATTATAAGAAGCTCAGAAGTAATGTTTTGCTTCATTTGCCTATACTTATAACTTCATTGTGTTTATATGAAAGCTAATAAACTAGTCTTATTAAAAAACTGACAGTCACAACTGCACCATTAGGGTACATACTAATAACTACCTCAGTTACACTCTGTGGGTTTTTAGGAACACTGATGTGTTTTCTCTGTGATGCACTCAAGTTTCAAAGGAGCCATTTAACAAGGCATGGCTTGTCGTTTTTCATTGCAGGGGTTTTTGTTTTATGTTTTAAATACCTTTCATATATTGGAAAGATTATTCGACACCTTGATCATCTATTTTGCCATGAACAAATGCTTTCATAAAGTCTGTATAGGAAACAGCGTTAGCCCATTTAATTAGAATTATATTTTCAAATGATTTTTATTTTCTTTTTAATAAAGAGTACAGTTGCTTTTATGTTATCTGCTAGATTTGCTTGTAATTACTACTGACAGGAACAGGAAATTACAGTCATGACCAACAGTGTTTTTTCAAACATAATTATTGATTTCAAATGTCTTCTTCTAAATAGTATTTCTATTGTATTTTCTGATCACCATTTTGTTAGGTACACAGTCTTAGTTTGCTATCAATATTGTAACTGTGGTATTTTATGAACAGACTAATACAGAGGAAGTCAATGTTCTAGATTGTGTTGAGGAAATGTATTTGGATCACATTTGGTATCATTGCTACCATGAATAAGTAGTACATTAAGTAGGTGAGCTATGGTGAAATTCCCCTTTAAGCAGGGGCATGTTTTGGTTCTAGAAAGATACACTATATGACCAAAAGTATGTAGACACTGTTATGGAAATTCTTGAACTGATGTATACTTAGTCCTATACATGCATAAATGGGTTACTAAGAGTTCCTATCGATGGAATTGCCATCACAACACCCCTACTAATTATTAAGTTCAGGTGTTCAGGTCAGCCATACCCATTGCTCACAGGTGCATAAAATCAAGCACATAGCCATTGTAAGGTCTGTTCACAGCTCCAGCTCTCAAACACATCACCAAGACGACATAGCCTCCAGATGCCAAGATACTAACCACAACGAACGCAGCACTTCTCCTGGCTCCCAATCAACGGAATACTGATCACCTGGTTCTCATTGTCCCTTCACTATATAGCCTAGTTCTGGACACCTTTTCATTGTGAGTTATTGTTTGTAGTTGTACGATGCACTAACCCCTTTCAAGAGTTTATTGCGTTAGCTTTCTAATGTTCTTTGATCCTAGCCTGCCTTCTGAGTTTACGATTTAGCTTATCCTAGTCTCTACCTTCGCCTGAGCCTTTTTGACATACATGCTTGTATTTTGCCTTCAGCCTGCTCCTTTTGTGCTTCTGCAGTTCTTCTGGATTTCCTATGTATTGACTTCTGCCTGTATTCATCTGACCACACTGTTTGCCTGCTCCTGGGTGCTGAGTTGAAAATAAATTCTACCCGCTCTGCAATTGGGACCGTACTTCTGCCTCTCCCGAGTCATATTCATTACAGCCATGTCCTCAGACAAACTTTGGCAGTACAATGGGTCGTACTGAAGAGCTCAGTGACTTTTAACGTGGCTCTGTCACCTTTACCACAAGTCAATTAAATTTCTGCCCTACTAGATCTGCCCTGGTCAACTGTAAGTGCTATAATTGTGAAGTGGAGTCTCTATGAACAACAACAGCCCAGCCACAATGTGGCAGACCTCACAAACTCATAGAGCAAGGCCACCAAGTGCTGAAGCGCGTAGCACATAAAAATCACTTATGTGTTGCATCACTTCAAACTGCCAACAACAGCACAAGAACTGTGCATCGGGAGCTTCACAAAATGGGTTTCCATGGCCGAGCAGCTGTATGCTAGCTTCACCTCAACATGCTCAATGCCAAGCGTCAGCTGGAGTGGTGTAAAGCATGCTGCCACTGGACTCTGGAACAGTTCAAATGTGCTCCCTGTCTGATGGACATATCTGGGTGGTGGATGCCAGAAGAACGCTACTTACCGGAGTGGATGGTGCCTACTGTAAAGTTTGGTGGAGGAGGGATAATGGTCTGGAGCTGTGTTTGAGGGTTTGGGCTAGGCCCCTTAGTTTCAATGAATGGTCATCTTAATGTTGTGGCTGCAGTTTGGGAAGGCCCTTTACTGTTCCAGCATGACTGTGTCCCTGTGCGCAAAGCGGAGCCCTTACCTCAAACCCATTGATTGCCTTAGGGATTAATTGGAACACGATTGCGCGCCAGGCTTTCTCGTCCAACATCAGTGCCTGATCTCACATCAGTGCCTAACCCTAACCCTGTTTTGTCTGAATGGGTACAAATTTCCACAGAGACACTCCAAAATCTTGTGGAAAGCCTTCTCAGAAGTACGGTGGCTGTTATAGATGCAAAGGGGGAAGGGGCAGTTCCATTTTAATGCCCAGGGTTGTCAAATGTGATGTCCAACAAGCTCTTATACACCGAACAGCCATAACATTATGACCACTGACAGGTGAAGTGAATAACACTGATAATCTCGTTATCATGGCACCTGTCAGTGGGTGGGATATACAGGTGCTGGTCATAAAATTAGAATATCATCAAAAAGTTGATTTATTTCAATAATTCCATTCAAAAAGTGAAACTTGTATAATGTATACATTCATTCCACACAGACTGATATATTTCAAGTGTTTATTTCTTTTAATTTTGATGATTATAACTGACAAATAATGAAAACCCCAAATTCAGTATCCCAGAAAATTAGAATATTACTTAAGACCAATACAAAAAAGGATTTTTAGAAATGTTGGCCAACTGAAAAGTATGAACATGAAAAGTATGAGCATGTACAGCACTCAATACTTAGTTGGGGCTCCTTTTGCCTGAATTACTGCAGCAATGCGGTGTGGCATGGAGTTGATCAGTCTGTGGCACTGCTCAGGTGTTATGAGAGCCCAGGTTGCTCTGATAGTGGCCTTCAGCTC
>JACXGI010009795.1:0-29349 GCA_016801175.1 Esox masquinongy | reverse complement strand
GTGGTGTGTGTGTGCTTCTGTGTGTGTGTACCATGTTGTGTCTGTGGTGTGTGTGTGCTTCTGTGTGTGTGTACCATGTTGTGTCTGTGGTGTGTGTGTGCTTCTGTGTGTGTGTACCATGTTGTGTCTGTGGTGTGTGTGTGCTTCTGTGTGTGTGTACCATGTTGTGTCTGTGGTGTGTGTGTGCTTCTGTGTGTGTACCATGTTGTGTCTGTGGTGTGTGTGTGTTTGGTGTTGACCATTGTTGTGTTGACCATTCTCTACACCCTCCTTCTCTGCCTCCCGTTCTGCCTCCCACCCCCCTTCAGTGTAAGGAAGGAGGTTTTCCCCATGACCTCTGGCTTGGTGTGAGTGCTGACAACCTGTCGGTGTATAAGAGAGGGGAACCCAAACCTCTACAGACGTTCCAGTATGAGCGCATAACCTTTTTTGGAGCTCCACAACCTGGGACCTACCAGATCACCGTCGACGGCAGGGATTTGTTCTTCGACACTCCACTGGTAAAAACGCAGAAACACCCGTTACGCCAGACAGTCGCGTCTGAGACAGCCTCGCACAACGTGTGAATAAATCACACTGCAGAAACACGTGAGATACATGGGTTTTACTTTCTCTCTTATATCCCTCCATGTCTCTCTGTCCCACCCTCTCTCTGTGCAGGTGATGGAGATCGCTAAGATCATGAGAGCCTACATAAACATGATGGTGAAGAAACGCTGCAGCATCATGTCGGTCTCCAGCGTCTCTAGTGCTTTTGTAAGGTGATCAACCAGCAACAAATCAGAGCCGTCCATTCAACAGCACAGGCCAAACAAGATAGTGCCAGGAAGTGGAATTTGTTGGCTGGTTTGCTGGCGGAGTCAGCAGGCCTTGAAGAGACCACCCACCAGCAGAGTCAGGAATTTAAAATGGTGTCAGATTTCACAGAGGAAAAAGGATGGATACTGCACAGCTAACTATTCTAAACATGACCCTGGTATTGGATTTGTGTGGATTAGGTTAAATATCTGTTTGTTAACAAGGAGCATGGAAAACTATTACTTTTTAAGAGGGGGACAACTCCAGCACCTTCCAGCCCCCAGTTATTCTGCATGACACTGTCCAACAGACAGACAGCCTAGCAAGCACACTCAACCTTCCAACTCAACCTGTCTTCATCTTCTTAATGTCTCTCTATTACTTATTTATATTTCTAATTCTCTCTCCCCATTCTCTCACTCCTCAGTCATCCCTCTCCCTCTCTCCCTCTCTCTCTCTCTGTTATCCCTCCCTTTCTGTTCTCTCCGGACCAAACCCATAGAAACGACAAGCACAATATCCCAGTCAAGCCATAGCACCCCCTTCTCAAACCCAATAACACAATCACACGACCCCAGATCCAACACACTGCCAACCAGAAGAGATCAACTGAAGCCAGTTACTATTTATATCTTCCTTCCTGTAAATGGCTCTTCCAATTCGCCTGTTTCACTCTACAGTTAAGTGTTAAAGCATTAAGTTAATTTATTCTCTCCTGCTTGCTTGCGTGCTTCCTTTCCTCTCTCTCTCTTTCTCTTCTTCACTCTCTCTCTCTCATTTATCTGCGGTCATCTGTGGTAACTGAGAAAGGACTGACGGTGTTTTGGGTTCACCTCTTGTGGCCAAATGGAAAATCGTAAGTGACCTCTCACAAGGCCAAAGGACGTGACCTCGTAGTATGGAGGTGTGGAGCAGTGATCTGACTTCATACAGACCCCCCTCACCGAACTAGGCCTTGAGGGCCAAAACCATAGGGTCTCTTGCAAGGGTCATCCTCTTTCCAGGGGTAACTGTCTGGTTCGGGGTGGAGGGAATCTCCGTGGTTGTGGAGATGTCTGGAAGAGATAACAATGCTAAGAGTGACAAAGATCAACAACAGTATCAACCAAGAGAGTTTGAGACAGAACGTTCTCCTATAATAAGTGAACTTTGCATATACCTATGATGTATTCACGTGTGGCCCACACATAATCAAACACGTATGGTTTTTGTATATCCCATCCATAGGAACTATGTATAGATTTTGGTGGTCACCCATGTGTGTAGATACTGTTATAAATTTCATGTGATGAATTTACTGTGTGTAAACTAAATGCAAATGAACAGAGATATTCATAGATATATGTCTAATATGCCAACACATCTTGCCTCAATTGCTGGACCTTTTAACTAACAAGGATACGGAGATGTTTCACTCATGAGTGTGCAATGGGTAGAGTTGGTTGTCGCAGTTATATTGGTTAGGGTGGTTTAGGACGGCTGTCTACGTTTGTTTCTCTGTGCTCTAGTGAAATGTAGCCTTCGTATCATCTTTCCGGCTTGAGTTTCCATGTTGGTGGGTACTTTTAAAACGACAACAGCAAGAGGAGTCTACTCTCATGTCTCCTCTATCCCTTTCGTCGCTATGCTGTGATTGTTGTCCAGTTCACGTGTAAATAGGATCTGTTTTGAATCGTGCGACCACTATACGGACTGTTCCCTGTGTTCCCCCCTCCTGCAGTGCTGTGTTTGGAATGCAACCGTGAGCGTGTGTTTCTGTGTCATAATACAAGTGACTAATGAGAGAACGGCAAAAGAAGAAAAGAAAGAACATTTGTTGTCATTGAGAAATAAGAGTATTATGTCTATGGCTAACCTTTGTAAGAGAGTGGTGTTGTAACAGTGAGTTGAAATGGGGATGGGTACGGGGGAGGGAGGGAAGTTGACAATGGGGTATTTATTGTAATTCTTACAGAGGGCAGGGAGGTATACTGTATGTGGGGAATATAGCTATCGGTATGGAATTCTGTGAGATAAGAGATCAAACTTTTAAGAGGTATGCAACCTGGGAAATAAGGATGGTTGGAATATAGGAATTCTGGGAACGTGCATTGTGTGCGGGAATGCTGATTGTGTGTCGTCACTGCTCGGGGCTCACAGCCTCCTGGAGGTCCAGTCTAAAGAATCAGAATTACTGGAAAGGACATTGCAAGTCAAAGCAACATTCCATCCTGTGTTCCAGTTGACCGCCTGGAATGACTGAAAATTCCTGTGAAAATTTGAACTGTGTCCTTTCTAGGTATTCTCTTTCTATGGCCCTGCCTCCCACACTACATGAGTTAGAAGTTGCCCCATAACACTAATCTAAGATAAGTTTTGCTTTTTCCATTGATGGATAAGGGAAAGCTGACCCTGGGTCTGTGTCCATGAGCAGCTTCTACACCGGGGTCCTTTTCAAGCCGCAGGCGGCCAGAGCAGGGCCTGACTATTATCTTTTGTTATGGGTTAATTGTCATCATTACAAATTATATTGCAACATTGTGCTTGTCTTTAGAGAAATAACACGAGAGAGAGGAAATGTTAGTTGTTGTTTTTTTTATTCGTAACTGGCTTTACAAACTTATCCTTTAATAAATTATTGGAAATTGTCCAGTCTTCTCGATCTCCACTGGCATGCAAACAGGCGCGTGCGCACGCACGCACACACACAAGTTTGTTTGTCTATGGGTTTTCTGGTGCCCAGCAGCTAAGCAGCAACATGTATTCCCCTCAATGGCACCAAAGTGACCAACTGAAAGGGAATTTTCAATTATGTTTATAACCTTAGTTCCGTGAGGGAGGTAACGAGGTGCCCCTCTTCTTGGGTCCCACACCATTCCAGTCGCAACTAAGAGCGGTTCAGCAACGTTCAGAAAGAACTGAATGCAGGTGTACGCTGGGTTTTTATAGCACCGGAGGTTGGGCTACGGTCAGCTACCCGCCAATAGATTTAGAGATCGAGAGGACGTAAAAAGAAAGATATGAAAACAAACCCAGTTGACATTTGGTTGTGCGCGCCTGGAGCAGAGACACTTTTGACTTCATTACAAGAGTTTGTTTTCATAAAACGGGTTACCCGGTTGTCTCTATGTTGTTAGTTCAATAAGACTAACTTTGGTATCTTCGTAATCGAAGTTCCTAACGAAGGAATATATTATCAAGTTTGGATTTTAGTTTCGTTTAATGATGGATTTTAGAAGTTTTGTACTGCTACTTTTCGGTTTGGTCACGGTACTCGCGCAAACTGCCGCACCTGGCATATGTAAGTAATTTTAATATCTTCTCTTTATTTTAATATCTATGTAAAAAATAAACGTGCTCTGATGACAGTATAGCCAGCTCAAATATTCTCAAAAAACATCTGGTATAGTGGAGATTTTGTCGGAACCAGACTCGAGATTTCTTTCACATTCCACATTCTACGCCGGTTGTATTTAGGGATTTACTGAATTAGGCCTAACAATAAAATATGACATGATATGTTTTCGGTTTCTTGGAATTATGTGGTCAAGTTTAAACAATTCACACAGTAGGTGTTTTTATTAAAACAATATTTTTACTATTTACTGGTATTGAGTCCTCACCTAAATGCTTAAATACTATTTATACTGAAACGTGTAAACACAGCAGAATAATGATATCAGACGCATGCAGTTGGTTATTGGTGTGAAACCAGTTAAAATGCTAAATGAGACACGTTCTCCGTCTCTGAAGAACCCTTTAGTATTTTAGTACTCATAAGTAGCTTATGTGTCCATTGTAGTTGTCTCGAGGAGATCCACTGTTATTCAGAACCCCATAGAGAGCAGACCACCAGGCTCTTCCGTATCTGTAGCCATGGAAGTAATGCAATATACACTCACAATTCCATGGAACGAGATTCATTCACCTAGACGACATTTGGAACTATCTGTGGTAGGTTAAATCTTGTGGCAAATCGAAAGTATGTCATGTAAAAGGCCTGAAGGATAGCATTCCTGTCATTCGCTTCAGTAAGTATGTTTTAAACTACTGGACTTATGTTTTCTTTCCTTCTCGATCAACCTGTTTTTTCATCCTTCCTCCCTTAGCGTGTGAGGCTTACAATGGAACAAGCTGTCAGGAATGTCTGAATAATGTAACGGTGAGTTCTTCACTCACTGGCAGTTTTCTTCTCTCACACCTGGCCTTCTTCTCTCACAACACTGTCTGATGACAAGCCTAGGGAGGGATACATTCTTTTGTTGTTTTGTTCTTGTGTTTTCTGGTGTAAGTCAGCACATGCTGATGAATCTGCATATTCTACCCTTGTAATTGCATGTCCAGTCAGTTGGTCACAACCACTTCACCCCACACCTGTCCAACCAGTTAGGGAACTTTACTTGACACACCTTGTGCTCATTGTCATTTGTCTCTCCCTCTGCATTCCTCCATCCTTGGGCATTTTGAACTCAGTCCCTGACTTTGGTTAGTAGGTAAAGTTTGTCTGTGTTTAACAGTGTCTGTGGTGTCAGAAAACAAAGATGTGCCTCACATATCCAGCAAAGACCATCCTTCCATCCCAAGCCATTTGTCCTCTTAATGAAGCACGCTGGGGACTCTGCTGGAGTAAGACAACACACACATATACACACACACACAGTCTCCCCTTTGCTGAAGTAAGACAACACACACACACAGTCTCACCTCTGCTGAAGTAAGACAAAACACACACGCATACACACACAGTCTCCCCTCAAATGAAGTAAGACAACACACACAACACATGCACACACACAGTCCCCCCTCTGCTGAAGTATGAGTGTGTGATTAAGTGTCTCTGTGAATGCTTCAGTAAACTTTCAGGCCTTGATCATCACCCTGTCGGTAGTGGGCGGAGCCATCATTATTGCCTTCCTGTTCTGCCTCTTCTGCTGCTGCAAGTGTGAACGCATTGGGTATGAAGCACACACACAATGACCACCCCTGCTGGACTGAACTACAGGCACATACTGTGGTGTATAAGTGCTGATACTCCCTAACATGCGTGTGCGCGTGTGTTCAGGTCTTATAGGTTCAATGCCAAGATGGAGAGACAGACAAGTAAGACAAAGGAAAAACAGCAAGAGAGGTGAGATGCTGCCCCACAACACAAATGTTTGTTGCGCATACAGTTTTTACAGTACTGTGCAAAAGTCTTTTATTTTTTAAAGCAATTTATTTGGGGAGTGTTTATTTGTAAAAAAAAAAAAAAAAAAGAATGTATGCCTATACAGAAGCACTGTCTGGAGGTGTATGTATCAGACACTGTGATTATGATGCTGAAGTTATTGGTTTCATAGCACTTACAGCCAAAGCAACACAAAAGCATTACTAGAACAACGCTGAACAAATGTCCACACCTGCGTCACAACCAAAAATAACCGGCCGAGCCAGATTTTCTCACTGCTCATGACTACCTACGTGGAAAGCTTGAAATGTTGTGCAGACCAACAAACATGCTGTTTCCTTATGTGTGTAACATAGTAAAAATTTAGTGGGAAACACTAAAACATTTAGAAATATTATTTCAAATAATTTTAAAATAATATTTCTGGCAGGAAGCTCATAGTATGGGGCCTTATACCACAGGTATGACAAAACATGTTACTGTTCGAAACCCTTTGGAAACAGGGTTATAATAGTATTTAGGAACCCCAGGGTTTGTGGTATATGACAATATATCATGGCAAATGGCTGAAGTCTGGCTAGCTCTTATCCATGGTATCTTGGCCGTATATCACAACTGCTTGTGCCCTATTGCTTAAACAAATTATCTAAATACATTTGACTAAATATCCATGATTTAAATGTTAAAGTAACACATGACTAAAGATTACGCAATAATGAGTGCCTATGGCCTAGTATCAAAAAGACAATAATTAGCCAAGCATCAGTTCATTGACTCAATTCTTTGATCACGGATGCACAGTTTGTGCATGTGTGAAAATAGATTTACCAGTCAGGATTACTAAAGAGCGAAGTATTATATTCACACAAATGAAAGTAGCACTCTCTGTGACTGAAGAATGCATTTTACTCAGTCAACTAATGGATGTCATTAGTTATGTGAGGGAAAAGTAACAGTGCACAAACATTACAAAATCTATTCAGTGTAACATAGTTACACGCACAAATAAAAGGCTGTGTGTTTCTTGTATCTGTGTGACAGCACCTCCAAGCATCAGGCTTAAACCCTACATAGTTATACAAGTTATTATACATGGCTTTTCTCCTGTCCCCTCGCGCCCCTTACCCCTACGGTAGTCCCACTCAGCCCAGTTCTCAGTCCCTCCTTTCTGTCGTGGCACCCCAATGGTGGAACCAGCTAGGGGAGCAGAGTATCTGCCCATTTACTTGAATTGCTGAATACCTGCACCTAGTGATACTCGCTGTTAGATAATTGACAAGAGCACGATTCCAACTGGGTGTGGAAATGAAATGTACATTTTGTAATCTGGTGACAAGAAAAAGCATCTCAAGTGCACCGCTCACATCAACAAGCTGGGTGCATTTAGTTCTGTGAATCACTGAAATAATAATGGAGATAGATCCCATTCCCCAAGTAGAGGTTTGAGAACTGCTGGAATAAGGATTATTTTCCCTCTTGTTCACACTCTCTTTCATGTAAATGTTTTTTTTTAAATCCCTCCTTCCTGCGAGATGCCAATACACAGTTGTCTATATGGACAAGGGCATGTTGAATCCACACCCCAGGCATGGCTCTGCCTGTCACATCTTCAGTTTCATCGCAGTTCACTACTCACGTGTAACCATCTGGTTGTCTTTCTGTTAACAGAAAAGCAGAGATGAAGATGAGACATGAGGAAATCCGAAAGAAATATGGTACAATTTGACACACACACCTACACATATTGAGTAAAACACACACCCTCACACAAGTACACACCACACACACAACTTCATTAAAACACACACAAGCCTACTGTTGCTTACCCATTTCTGTCTGTGAAAAAGCACCATTGGTATTCTGAGGGAATTTGTTGTTATGAAAGCTGATCTCTGGAACATCTGTTCTTCCCCCTCCTTCCCTTGCTTTTTCCCCCTCCTTTACCTCTTTACCTCTCTGTCTCTTCAGGTCTCTATGGGTCCAACCCGTACTCCAAATTCTCCTGAGCTGGTACTTGAACACTGTTCGGTTGGCTTCCTGCCTCCTCACCCCTGACTTTCAACCAATCCGACCCCTCTCCCCCTGACAACTGTTGACCCTGGTGACGGATCTATGGTCATAGATTTCTCGTCTGTTTCGATGGAATAGATTAAACCGCTGTGGGCTGATTTAGTATATGTATCATACTGTAGGTGTTGAATGGAATGAACCAAGTCTGCTAAGAATGCTTAGTTGTGTTAGAACCAGTTCAACCCTGTTTGTGGGGGGTGTCTTGCCGACCTGACACTGCAGTGCTGAGCAGTGGACAGGTGAAGTGGCCTCAGTACCTTTATTTTTTTAACACTAACATCTATTACTACTACTGTATTTTAAACAAATAAGATGATGATGATGATGATGACGACACTTCAGGGTTACTACTTAGTTATAGATCTTCCCTAAGCTGAAAATGCACTCCAGAAAATTGCAGATTGTATCTATTTTCATCTGCAGGCATTGAATGTGAAATGGTTCCAGTGATCATTGGAATTTATATAAAATGGTCAGAATTACAGATTGAAATATAGCCCACCATATAGTGTATAAAATACAACATGATTAATGTCATTTATTTATTTTTTTCAATCCGTTATAAACGCTTAGATCTGCTACTTTAGTTACGGGATGTAACTTCTCAGAGCCAAATTAATCAACTGTTTATTGATATTAAGTTGTTATGTGTAATAAACTACCCTCTGTACATTAAATACATATTAAGATGCAGTGTTCAACACTAGTGTGTTTCTTTAGATCTACGCCTTCTTTAACTGCTCCCCTAAGACATGTCTAATCTCTTGATTCTCAGCTTTTATTTCAGGGTATTGGTGTACATAATGATTTTACCATTTAGAAATGACAACATTACATAGATATGCATGGTGCCTTAAAACAGGAGGGCCAATACTTTTGTGACACTTGGCTTGATAGGTCTTTCTGGTTAGTCAAGTGTGTTTCGTTACATCCTTAGTGCAGGCATAAGACAGCTGTCAACTGTTGTTTCGAGGCTCTGCTTTAAAAATAAAATATAAAGAAATTGCACAATATGTAAATATGAACAAAAAAGATTCAAAATGTCATTGTTGTCTACCCGCTTGATTCTACGCTCAAAATATATAAATCAAACCTTTAATTGAGGTAGGTGCAGGGGACCTCACAGGGGAACTCGACTGGGGTACCAGAGGCAAGGGAGAGTGACTTGGTGAAATATTGGACTACCAGAGGATACGATTGAAAAATGGGCTGTCTGAACAGAAATTTATTTTTACAATTGACGTTTTTATACAAAAATGAGTATTGTCAGCAATACAGAATATAAGACACTACAACATGGATCAGCAAGCTTTTTGCTGCATAGTGCCATACTACTGGTTCTATTAGTATGTACTAGTTCATCTTACCATTTCAACTGATCTGCATGCCAGGTCTGATATCCATATGCGCCTGTCTTAACACCTGCCTGGTTATACCAGACAGAGGTGCTGTTACGTATTGTCCTGTTTCAAAATGGCACTTTACTCTTGAGGTCTGACAGACAACAGTTTCTGACAAACAACCAATTTATATTATTTTGTTCTAGTAGCAATGAATGAGCTGACATTCTTCGCTGGTGCCATTTTGGCACTACACTTGATATAATAATGAAAGAAGGCTTGCCAGCTGCTTGCAATGTGAAAGCTCGTCAGAACAGTTTAGTTTTGAATTTAGTGGGGAGTTCTGAATTTAGCAGGAAAGAAAAAGATCATTGGCTGAACAAGGTTGAAATGGCATGGGAACTACAACCCTGCTGTAAAAAGCAATGCAAGCTGCAAGGCTGTGAATATAATTAGAAATAATACAAACACACACAAAGTCATTTAAAATAATCAACTTTTTCATGCAAGGCCTTGGTCTTGTGTCTTAGCTCGAGTGCCTCACAAATGCAGTCTTACCTTTCAGTATTACTGAGTAAACAGACCACCTGCGTCCGTGAAAGTCTTGGGTGATTTCCCAGTCATTATCTCCCTTTAAGCAGGTCCAGCTGCAGTTGTCCAGGTTGCTGTTGAGAGGCAATGATGGAAAAGGGGTCCTTTGGCCCTAATGCTCAACCGCCCCTACTTTTTAAATCATTTTACATAAAATCAGCTAAGTCTATTACATCATCCAGATTGGGACTTACAATTGCCACAACACATGCTGTCCTGTTCTGTTATCCTCCTCATTGGCAACCGACTCTTTGGCCTTCCCATCGTTTGTAACCATGGCAACTGGCTTGGGGTGCTGCTCCTCTCTGTGATGTTTCCTTCGGCAATGTTCTTGACTTCCTACTTGGGTTTCTTTTCATTTTCCTTCTTATCTAAGCAGCTTCCCTCAGCTACTTTTAGGGCCTGCTGTACTGCTGTGACTGTGAGAGGTGTACCTGTCACAGTGTTCAATGTATCTGTTCCTACAGGCCCCTTAACTGTCTACTGATCTACGAATATTTCCAGTCAGCAGCGACTTATTCTCATGTGTGTCATGAGTTATTTTCACAAATAAAATGCACATTATGTTGCCTCGATGTAGATTCCCTCCTCTGTTGATGTGGACATGGTCATGACTAACGTCATGACCAATCTCCATTTGTTAGGCCATGTGCAAGTTCGGAATAACTGATTGGTTCTAAATCATCTTAACTGGTTAAAATTAAAAGTTAAAAGTTAAAGGTTTAAAAATACCAATATATAAAATAAAACTAGTAAGGCCATCTTGCCCTTCCACAACAGTGTCTAAGTGTTGGCTTAAGACCTTGTCTTTCTGTTGAACATTAAAATTGTTCTGTTTTGCCCTGATATCTTTTGCATTTCACAGGGGGATTTGTTAGTGTGTAATTGTTTTAAAAATTGACAGCCCGGCCTGGCCCGGCCCAATCCCATCTTTGGCGGGTTCTCAATGTCGCGTGACCGAGTATGTTGTAGAATTGCGCGCCCTCGCACCCCCGTGCCCGCGAGAATATAGCACGTGATTCGGCGAAAGCCAATCAGTTTGTGCGGAACAAAGGGACCAAAGCGCGTTCCCGTGTGTGCGGAGGAGAAGAGCAGATTGAAAGAGGTGCGAAGGGAAAGATCTTACATTATATTTTAACCAGCAAATACTCTAAAGAAATCCCATAAAAATGTCGGAGGAGAAACCAAAGGTAAGGTTAAATGCCTTAACATCTGATTGATCTTTGTTATTGTCGACTAGCAAAAATACGAATGTCTAGAGTAGCGCCTGAGATGTGCAATCAAAAATGGCCCGGTTTGCACGTTTGTCTGAATCGGCGCACTGTTTGTTTCGTAAATGAATTGAGTTCTGCCGGCGTAGACGATGATATTTCCAAGTATTAGATGTACTATGCTTAAGTAAATAAAGGTTGTATTAGATATATCGAGCAGGTTGTAAAACTGTAGTAACGGAACATATTTATTCGAAGTTGGATTCACCGATCACGTTTGCGGGTTTTTCTTTGTGGAAACCATACCACGCTAGCCAGTTAACTAGCTTCAAGCTATGCTAGGTAGCTAAACGCCGCAAAACTACGGCACAAAATGAGACACAATTTGAAATTCATGTTTTGGACGCGCACGTCGCCATCCGTTAAGTTACTAACAAATGGTTCAAATGTTATGTACTACATAGATTGTCCAGTTGGTAGGTAACTATCTTGACCAACAAACACGCATAGCATTGACCAGTCGGGATGGATAACATATTTGGCTAACCTGCTAATGTTGAAGCCCCTAGTACTAATTTGTGATTTGGACTCATTACGGATACCCCAATCAGATTGTGCAAATTTTGGGGTACAAGGACATTAGCCACGTAGTTTTGGAAAACTTCCACGTTTGGTAAATGGCTGCCGCCCTCGGTCACATAATTTAATAACAGTACGCATCTCCTGCCCCCAGGCCGCGTAACGCTAACTTGCCTCGAGACCCTAATAAAAGGTCCAGCTAGCTTCCACAGTACTGTCCAGACATCTACAGTACACCGACGTATGAGCTGGACACATCATATGGTTGTATAGGCCATAAATGTTAGCTCTGTCAGAAAGAGGGCCATTGAATTACTACAATGTTAAGTTGCTGTTTCTCTCCATTTGCTTGTTTCAGGAGGGCGTCAAGACGGAGAACGACCACATTAACCTAAAGGTAGCAGGTCAGGACGGTTCCGTGGTCCAGTTCAAAATCAAGAGACACACTCCACTCAGCAAACTCATGAAGGCCTACTGCGAACGACAGGTCAGAACAGCAACCAATCAAACCTTAACCACAACTCGGACATTATTCCAGAGGTCACAGTGACTTTTCATGCTCATAGCTATATATCTGGAATATATCTGACCTGATTTACTGCTGTAGGAGGACTTTCTGTTATGTGTATATGTTCCTAATTTTCTGACTCCTGCAGGGTCTCTCGATAAGGCAGATTAGGTTCAGGTTTGACGGACAGCCAATCAATGAGACAGACACACCAGCACAGGTAAGTGCACAGACTCGACTGACCACTCTCTCCTCCTTAATCAGTCTATAGCAGTGTTTGTCAACTCCAGGGCTCTGTACCCAGAATAAAGCTTTCTTTTTCTAAGCCTCTGACCATGGAAAATAGAAAACCAGCAATACTCAGTCCCCAGGCTCAAATTTAACAACCACTGCTGTGAAATATAGCATCTCTGAAGCCAGTACTTTTCCACTAAAGCCCACCAGAACCCCAATGCACAAAATTGCTTTGTGTCTATGCTTCCCACAATCATGGAATCCCTGTTTTTTTTTAATTAAATCAGTTTTCCCACATTCTAATGTTTTTGTTGTTGTTTTTTAGCTGGAGATGGAGGATGAAGACACCATAGACGTTTTCCAACAGCAGACAGGTGGTCTCTGCTAAGCCCCTCCCGTTTCTGATTTGCATACCCACACCTCCGCCCACTGCTCCTCTCCTTCATTCACTCTTCAGCTTCTGTGTTCATTTGTTGTTTAAAAAAAGTGTCTGTTGCGATATGTCTTGATGGGTGGGAGTAGGGTTGAATCTACCCCTTAGGCTGATCTAAGATAGTTTGGCCCACTTTGTATGTGGTGTAGGGGATTAGCTCATCCTAGATCTGTGGTAAGGGGTACATTCAGAGCTTCCTTGTCAGTGTTCTCTTGTTTTTATTTTTAAAAAGATGTCTGGCGCAGTTTTGCTGGGGTGGGGGGGGGGGTTCCCCTCAAATGTTTATCTATTGTCTTTGTCAGGAATTAACTCTTGAATGGTCTATTGACAGCTTCCGGGTCTTTCCTATGTTAAGAATTGTGGATTTTAATCTAGAGACAACCCGTGTCCCCAAGGCACTTGTGTAGTGCTTTGTATTTTTTCAATACCTCAGATCTACATGAAGTGCCTAGGGGGCGGGGGTGGTCTTCTAGGCTTGTTCATGGTATGACTTCAAGGAAGCCCGTTTGTTTTTCCAGGGTCAAAAACAAGGTTGCATCTCAGTAGTAACAGCTCATTCATTTTGTCATCTAAAGATTCAGGGTGGGTGGGATGCACTTCCATCCATTGTATGATGATGAAAGACAGGTGACTCCGCCACAAAGAAGCTACTTTGACTGTTGAGATGCAGCCTGCGTTTTTAAGGGCAGTGAAAAGGGAATCTTCCCTGATACCATATGTGGGATCATTTTCTTTGCTTTTGGTGGTCAGTTCTTAAAGCTACTCTGTTAGTGACTGCTTCTGGTTTTTACATAGGGGACTGGGTTAGAGGGGCGTGGGGAGGAAGGGGATTAGTGGTAGTCACCCATAAACACTGATGCAGGGTCAGATTATGGTTAATGTTATGGTGTTACGGGTTATCTGACCCTAGATCCGTGGTTATGGTAAACTTTTACCTCAAGCGTTAGAGGGAAGGGAGCGGGTCAGGAGGGCTATGTTCTGTACCCACACGTTTTGTCATATGGTATTTGTTTTGTTTCTCTACTGATTTGTACATTATTGTTTGGCGTCTTTTACTACTGTAAACAATAAATATAGTTTGGTACTCAGGCTCCCAGTGCTCAGCTCATCTTTTAAGTGTGTGAGGGAAGATTGACAGTTGTGTTTTTACTTTGGGGGTGTTTTCTATATCAAAGGTATTTTTGCCTCTTGAACAAAAACGGGAAAATCTGTACAATGGATAACTTCCAGTGATGACTGTCTGGGGATAGTAAAGAAAATGAGCTCTCAGCATGGATCTGAATAGTGTATTGACTACAGTATCAACAAGTATGTTTTTCAGTGCAGTTATTCTGAGCCTAGATTAGGAAAAGGTGTGGGGGGCATCGTATATATGTTGTGTGTAGGAAATTTGCTCTATGAAATAAATATATGCCCTTGTAGAGCAGTTTCCCCGCTCCCATCAAACCAATATAGTACTCTCAACTGGAATGGTAAAGCAAATGAGTATGGTCATCGTAATGAGTGCCTACATGTGCGTTACACTTGGAGTATAAGAAATAAAAATACAGACCTATTGGCTCGACATGGGTAGAAACCTGTACTGGTTGTGGGAGCCAGCTAGAATGTGCAGATCTGGCATCACTACATGATGCGGTCTGATACTGACACCCCACCCCCTGCGTAGCCCACAGCTGACGCGTCCTGCGGTAAGGGAGGTTTTCAAATCATATCTACACATGCGTCAGTTAAGTGGTTTGTAAACTCACCAGTTGACGGTACGGCAGGGGGGTAAAGGGCTCTATTAATGGATTAGCTAAATTAATTCAAGACACCAGCAGATGGCGCTACAGTCCTTGTCAAACCTCCGCATCGTTATAGTCAATGTCTGCATTTGGTTTATTTACCCCACTGACAATAATTGAGGCATTAATAAAATATGTTCTGCCATTGAGGGCTTCCACAGTTCTCAAGTATTTGATTGAGACGGAAAAGATCACATAAGGACATTATACCCATCAACCAACATTCCACAACTGCATTTAACAGAAAATCGGTAAACTCGGCTTTATACCCCTACAAAGAAGGTAACAATTTTCAGTTTGTAGACGGAAGTAATTTGAAAATTGACAATGAAGGTAAAAGGAGTATAAAAGTAATCACTTAAGGCTAGAAATTCAGCAGTTCCATTTCAGCAGCGGGACTAAAAAAGTGACGGGCATTCTGAGTCTTTTTGGTGAGCTGGCTCTTTTGGTTCCTTTCACCTGGAAGAGGCGGATCATTTGGTTCCCGAACGGCTCTTGGTAAAAAAAAAAAATACTAAAAAAAATACTAATTCCCTCAAAACAATGAAAGAAGTACAATAATGAAATCTGAAACCACCAACCCGTACCAACTCTCTCGTACATAGGCCTACTCTGTGCTGCTTCCTGTTTCTGGCGAAATTCTAACAGTGATTTCCAGAAACTTGTGAGGGGATCAAGAAACCATCCAACTCACGTTTCACTTTTAAAATGTGCAGTGGTCTTAGTCAATCTGCAGCTGGGTCATTGCGCCCAGGTGTTCAAATCCAAGTTGTGGCTTTGCCTGGCATGGGAATCCAGCAGAGGGGAGCGCAAAAATGGCTCACCAGACAGGTGTATGGGTTGATATCAGACAAGGCTGTGGTTTTTGGCTGGAGAATGCATCACCTCCATCGCGTGCTGGAGAATACTTCCTGATTGACCGAGCGTGATTAGAACCAAAACTGATGCACGTCGGAAGAAACGTTTCAATCTTTAAATCTCCCGCACCTGTTGTGATGCGACCAAGGTCAAAGCCATGAATTGGGAGGGGAGAGATATTGGGTTAAACAATTTAAACACTGCAAATGAACGACTTCTCATAGTTTCACAAGATTTAAACCTCAGGTAGTTAAACATTTACTTGGGGAGGTATTTCATAGTGTGTCAAGTCTTGACATCATATATAAACAAATTCACAAGTCTTTTATTTAAAACTGCATAAACATGAAAATAATGCTGTCATGGGATTCCATGTCACTATAAAACCAGGAGTGATGCCGACTTGGTTGAAGGTACCGATCGGCCCATACACCCCAGAGCACCCTCATCCCCCATCTTTGGGACACTTGAGCAATTGGGGGAGGTGCATGAGAACAGAAAATGGGAACAGGGCTGATTTGGGATTCAGCCTTTGTGTGTGTTTTTGTGTGTCTGTAGGCCTGCGCTTCACAGTGAATACCATCTCAGACATTGATAAGACTGTCCTTCTATGACACCAGTGCATGCGGTAAACCACCTGTCAGGATGTTAGATCGCTCATTCTGATTGGCTGATGTAGTCAGATTAAGCACAGTGGATGGACAGTGGCATCTGATAGGAGAGAGAAGGAAGACAGTTATTGTATCATATTGCTCAAAACGTTGGGATCCTGTCAGATCCTTTTGCATTGGAAGTAAACAGACTAGGATAAACCTATATACTAGAATAGTCTCTAGGGCAGGCATTCTCAAATCTCTCCTTTGGGACCCCCCACATGTTGCACAATTTAGTCTGAGCCCTGAAGTAGCTCATCTGATTAATTTAGTCAAGGGCTTGATAATTGAATGACAAATTTCATCAGTTGGGGTTCCCCAAGGAGGGGTTTGAGAACCGTTGCTCTCGAGGACACCTTTCTCCTGTCCAGTGATCCGCTAAAACACACAAACCCCGTGTGAAGTCAGGGACAACAGAGCTGTAAAGGAAGGATAAAAGAACGTATAAACAGCCTTCCTTCTTTCACTCGGTGATCCCTATCAGAACAGCAGTTTGAAGCTGCATGACACACTTCTCCACCCTCCCTGTTCCCCAGCTGAAAGGTGGACCAAATTCCTCTCCCCTATTTTTATTACTTTTTCTCAGAATGTAATATTAGCAAACCTTATATGAAAACAGATGGGTGAGTCTTACATGCACAAACATACTGCGGAAGCACAACAATACACACATGCACGTACAAGCACACAACACACACACACACACAGACACACACACATTCATGCACATTTCAGCGTCTCCAGTAATAAATATACTAATAAGAGGGATCATGGGTAATAGCTTAGCAGGTATCCAGGATTGTACTGTTGGAGCAGAGGTCACAGGTGGTATGCGTGTTTTCAAAATTACTTCATTTACTTATTAAAAATGACTCTTTATGATATATATCTAATTTAAGGTTCTTTTGTTGCATAGCTCTTTCCCTCAGTACCTACACCCCATACATCTCCAGCAGGGGGATGTATCTTTGCTCTTTCTATTTCACTCTCTCTCTCTCTGACACACACACACACACACACACACACACGCACACGCACACGCACCCGCACACGCACAAGAATAGGGTGGGAGAGAAACAGGCGCCTTTCCCTTTTACTCTGTGAAATGATTGACATGATGGTTAATAATTTGCATGGCCCTCCTATATAAGAGACAGTTCGATAGAACCAACTCAGTGGCAGCTTGTCTGTCAGACTTCCTATCTATCTACTTCTGTCCATCTGTCGTCTGCCTTTGCTGAAGTCAGTTGTTGTTGAGTAGTTTAGATCCAGGTTTCTCTTTGTCAACTGGACTCTTTGAGTCGGAATGATACTTTCTACTGACATTCCCTAAGAGCATTTTAAGACTACACATCCTCACACACATCAGCTATAATTCTCTACACTTAAACACGCTCTTGAGATGAGGGTCAGTTGGTGTTCGTAACAGCCGTAGTGTTTGTGATTGGCTGGAGCGAGCTGTGATGTCATCGTTGATGCTGCCGCTACTGCTGTTTCTTTGGCTAAGGGTCATCGACACAGCCGCAGACGCCTGGAGACCCTGCACAGGTAGATGTTATTCTTTAAAATGTACAGGTATGCTCACCTGTTAGAAAATATACTGGGCTATTGATGATATCTGTGTGTAAGTGGTTTGTATAATTTTGTGTGTTTGTTTGTGTTTGTGTGTGTGTGTTTATGTGTGTCTGTGCAACCTGTCTGGGGACTATTTCAGTATGACCGATAACACTGTGTTTCCTGTCTGGTAGCGGCGCGCTCAGATGGTCATGCCGAGTGACAGTAAACATCTGTTTCTCCGTGTCTATCTCTCCATCTCTCTATCTCTGCTCTCTCCCTCCTCACAATTCAAATTCATATTAAAATATATATAAACATTTCAAGTACTTTATTTTCACTGCATTTGTTTGCGCTGCCACTGCATACGTAAAATGAGAAAGATGTAATGAATAACAGAAGTGGACAGAAAAAGAAGACAAATGTGAAATTCTGCGTAAACATTACAACAAGCATGTTTTAAACGAATAAATCGATTTCAAATGTCATAGTATCTATATACAATGCACAAGTAGTCATGAGTATGAAGGAAAAAGGATAATATCTCCAGAAAAAATTAAGAGACCACTGCACCTTTTTCGTTCCTTTCCAAAAAAGTTGAAAAGGAAAGTTTTGAGTGAGGAACAGAAGCGTTCAATTTGCAGTGGTCTCTTAATTTTAACCCTTCTGTTCCTCACTCAAAGCCTTCCTTTTTGACTTTTTTGGAAAGGAAAGAAAAAGGTGCAGTGGTCTCTTAATTTTTTCCGGAGCTGTACATGATTGTATTTATAAACACGTTGTTTGTGAGCCACTGGTTCCAAATGTTGCTGCTGTGATAATATAATGTAATAACCATACTTGATACATACACAGCCTGTCTTCTCTCATGAGCCTGCTCTGCCTAAGGTGGCGTCTCTCTATAACAAGGTCATGCTCACCAAGTGTGTACCTAATGGTTTTTCTTAATTTTAGGTCAGTCAATCTCCTGTGTTTTCCATTACCTTGCATGCAGCAGGGATGCTTATTACTAATTTGGTCTCAAGAAATTGTTATAACTTGAAGCCTTTGGGTGATTCACCCCTAACTGAAACACAGAGCTGTGTGGGTGAGGGTGTGTTTGATACTGAATCATTTCAGGAGTGTGTGTCAGTTTTTGGCATGTTTAACCGATTTGCAAATCATTCATGCACCGATGACTCTTCTACAGGAATGAACAGAACATGCCAACAAACGACCAGCCTTTTGGTACACTCTGACTCACCTCAGAGGATAACATCAGTAGACTACTCAAGAAATTACAATAAACTGATTTTCACCTCGTATCACCCAAGGCACTTTCCCATTGTTCAGGAAATGCTGATCATCCCTCTGTTTTTCTCTCCATAGACCTGCTCCCTGTGGACCTCCTGTCCCATGCTCTCCCCAAGGCATGGAAGGGGGTGGGGGGTGTAACAGAAGCGGGGGTGCATCTGGTCCATTCTGGGGGTGTGAGGGGTATCCGTCTGTCCCGTACTCACCGGTCCTTGGGCTTCCCCTTCTCCCAGCTTCTCACCAACTGTCAACTCTTCCCGAGGGAGTTTTCCATTGTTACCACCCTGAAGGTCACCAGCATTGCCCTGAAGGTATGATTCAGAATATCAGCAGCAGAAAGACATCATTTATTTCAATGCCTCTTCACACTGTGCAACCATCCACTGTCTTTCAGAAAAGTGAGTACATATTTTCTCTGGTGGAAGAAACAGAGGAAGACGATGAAAAAAGGGGACATAGAGGGGGAGAAACACAAGAAGGAAACATTGTGGATAGTGACAAAGAGAAGAATGGACAACGAGTAGGGGAGAGGGATGGTGAGGGTGATGTAGAAGGAGATGGAAAAACAGATGGAGAGAGCAGCAGGGGGTATGGACGACTGCTGATTGGCCTGCAGTTCTCCAGAGACCGCCTTTACTTCCTTCTTAGAGGTCGCAGTGGGCACGTCATGAATCAATGGGTGTTTCAAGGCATCCGATTGGCTGATGATCGCTGGCACACGTTTGTGTTAGCATTCAGCGGTCACTATGCTACTCTCACTGTTGACTGCAACACAACACTGAAAGTGTGAGTTGTTTGCTCCGGCTGTCCTTCCTTTTCTTTCGCACTCCTAACTACTATTCTTATCTGTCCGTATTAATCATGGTTAGTAATGATAGTGACGGGGTCATCATGTGTGTTGAGCAGAGGTCCATCCAGGACCTTGTCGTCTGACCTCAGTGTTCAGGGATCCAGGTTCCACATTGGCAGTCGAGGAAGGTGGAAAGGCTTGTTCTCTGTAAGAATGATACACAAACTAGATACCTCTCTTTTAATTCCTATTTACAGTTGAATCCCACTAGTTATGGCTTTATGATGGTTCACTCACAATAACACAATTGGTTGTGATAACACTCTCCAAATAATTGTCTACTCTCTCCTCATTTTGTCCCTTCCTATCTCCCTGTCAGGGTCTGATCAGACAGCTGGTTCTGGTGCCAGGTACCGATGCCACTCCTCGTGTCTGCCCGTCCTCCAACCGTGGGCCGGCAGAGCTGTCCGTGCCCGCGATGCTGCTGGACCAGCCGGTCAAAGAGACTGACGTCCCCCTGCCTTCTCATGGTACACCACCCCCCCTGGAGGCAGATGTCCGGGTGTGTGTGGGGAAGGATCAGTCCTGTTCTGATTCATTTAAAGGACAGCTGTGGTTCAACCCCATCAGGAGAGGTCTCTACCTCTGCGATGGTACACTCTGGGTCCCTGTGCTGCAAGGTGAATTTCCCCTCTTACACACACAGACTATACACACACGCGCACGCACTAGTGGTGGTAGAGGTACTAAAGTAGGGTGAACAAACTGCTTCCCCACCACACCAGTGACACTATCCCATCCATTTATTCCACAGAATCCCAGCGACTAGACTATGTTGTGGAGCATCAGGTCCTCTCCACCAGTTCAGAAACCTACGATGTGGAGGTGTACCCTTTGAACAGAAATAACCAACAGTACATTATTCTAAATGATATATTCCAAAGTAAATTACTTCTTTTTTTTAAAACCTGCCTCTGTCTGTCTAGGTGTTTAGTATACCAGGGCTGGGTCTGATGGCAGCTATGGCTCATCGTTCTCCCTCACTGGGATCTGCAGTCTATCTCTGGAGAGACGGGGCCTTTCACCTTTACCAGAACATCAGCACACACGGAGCTCTTTCCTGGACTCATTTTACTATGGGGAAGCATGTAACGGAAGATGTCTTTAGAATTATTACTATTTAGATAGGAACACATGTTTAAATATACTTTGAACAACAATTCATTTGTTCAATTGTTGTTTTGACCTGTTGTAGATCTTCCTGGTGGTCTCTAACTACAGGGAGAGCACGGGAAATGAGAAGAAAGTGTTGAAGGATGAACTGTCAGTGATCTTCAGGTGGAATAAAAAGGCACAGAAGTTTGTTCGCTACCAGACACTGAAGACACATTGCGCAAGGGACTGGGAGGCCTTCAGCATCCAAGGACACACCTATCTGGCTGTTGCCAACCACAGACAAGGTAGGAACTGGCTACCTCAAATCAAGTATCTGTTAGAGCCCAACTTCACCCAATCACAGATCATCTGTAACCTGACCTGGGTGTAGCCAGGCTAAGGCTAGCCGGGGACGAGGTGCAGCCAAGCGAACGCTATCCCAGGATATCTTTGTGAAGCTGAAAGACCTTGTCGCAAAACGGTTTCTAGGAACTGCCTTGCAGTACACCTCCTCATGGTAACCAAGAGTTACAACCTGACAAATTGACTCAGCCCCTTCCAGGGTTGGTGCTGGAAAAGGTTGCCGCGCCTATTGCAGTCAAGCAAGCTGTTGTGATGGTTCCCATACCTGCAAACTGCAAATGTTGGTTCTACCAAATGTACTGGAACGTAGTTTATGGTCGAGCAATGTGAAATGAAGCAGCACGAGATTCGCTTCTAAGGAAACAAGTCTCGATCTTCAACTATCCTAAGCCTGCTGGAAGTCGTTATGACGAGGCAAGGCCATTATTGCGAAATGGAGGTCAAAAATTTAACAACCGAGTAGAATTGCGAAGAAACATTGAAGGTCCAGTACGAGTTGCAATGAGTCTTCTCTACACTCCGTCCTCTAGGTAACATCAACCACACCATAGACAGTGTGATCTACAAGTGGAACCATGGAACAGAGTTGTTTGAACCTCACCAGGCACTGCAGACCTCTGGGGCATATGACTGGGAGTCCTTCACAGTTGGACCATACCACTTCCTGGTTGTGGCCAACGCGTTCGACGGACTAACCACTCAAGTTGATTCTGTCATCTACATCTGGGTAGATGGAAGCTTCCGTGTGTTTCAGTCTATTAAGGTGAGCACACAGAAGGATCATCCCTATTTATTTCACATTAAGGAATAGGTGAGTGCATGGGCAACGCCATTGAGGGATTTCATGCTTTCAATATAGCGGACTGGGTGGGACTTCCAACTACTTTGGCTGATTTCACCTTATTACCTCTGGGCTGACATGATTTAACCAGGTCATCAGGAGGGATCAAGCAATGTTGTTGGAAATCCCAGCCTGTTGACAGCACAAAAATTCTGTATGTCTTCAAAAAAAGGTTAACTGTTATTTTACTAAGTATGGCTAAGAGAATAGTCTTATTTTCAGCAACGACCTGGGAGCAATTGGGGTTAACTGCCTTGCTCAGAGACAGATAATTTACCTTGTTGGCTTAGGAATTTGAACCAGCAGCCTTTCGGTCACTGGTCAGATGTTCTTACCACCAGGCTACCCCTCCGTCCTAAATGGCTGGGTCCATGCATTTTCTCTCAAATAAGTCTTCTATCCATCTCTATAGGTGTGATGTAACAAGATAAATAGAGAGACAGGCAGAGGGAGGGAGAGAGAAAAAAGCTGCGGTATAAGCAAGTGAGAGAAGAGGGGGAAGGGAGAGAGGAGGATAGATGGGTAAAAATCCTAAAACAGCATAACCATCCAGACCCCGGAACTAAGAGATGCCAATAATAGAATGTGTAGCGGAGTGGAATTTACATGTTACATCTAGCTTTGACCATCAACTGATAGTGAATCAGACATTTGAATGAAACTACAAAGTGAGGTGATTACAGTAATTGACATGCAGGCTAAAACCACAAAGAGACATAGCTTTGATTAGGAGTAAATTTCAATGTCGGCATGATATGGTCTCTCTCTCCCTATCTCTCTCTCTTTCAGACGTTCTGTGCCACAGACTGGGAGATGTTCCAGATTGGCAGCAGAGTCTTCCTGGTGGTTGCTAACGGACGCCAACTCCATGGCAACGGCAGTGGTCACTATGCCATCAACTCGACCATCTACGAGCTGGACATGAGCTCTCAGCTGTTCCTGCGCTTTCAGGACATATTCACATACAGGTAAATATACACAAAAAGGCATTACTTAAACCCGGGACCCTTAAAAGTGACTGTTATAAATGACAACCTGACTAAAGGCATACAATTGCCAGGACCACACACAGAACCACATCATGTAAAAACATAAATACAAATAAACACCACATAGGCATTAATGAAAGTGTGAGGTTTAAAGGTCTTCTGCAAATAGTTCCAGACTTTGGCAGCGGGGAATAGAAATTAATATTAGCCAATGTAAGTGTAAGCTTTAGGAGGGATCACTCAGATATCAACCAGAATGCAGGTTACTGTTGATAAGGCAGATGTTGAAGAGTGAGTTGAGATAGAGGGGGGATTTGACTAAAAGGGACAAAGGTTGGTTTTACCATAAGTTGGTACCGGTGAGTCTGTATGTAGCAAACCAGGGTGTAAAGTTCACAGTGATGTCAAGGAGTGCCGGTGACAATGTAGATGGCATTGTGGTAAATTACATCTAATTTGTCGATAAGCTTTTTAGTTGTAAACCTGTACACTACGTCCCCATAGTTGAGGATTGGTACAGGAAGGATAGTCATTTACAAAGGGTTTACCATGAACTGCAGGTGGATGAGACTGTTATTGAATGAGAGTGAACAGTATAGCCATATACCAAGGTAATTGTAGGTATACTCTAAACTCAGTAGAGCAACTGATTCCCTCTTTGCTTTTATCATGGCTGAAGCTGTTTTGGTATACTTCCTTTCTCAATACACATGCTCCAATCCTCCTTCTCCTCTTTCCCCTTTCCTCTCACTTCTTTATCCGTCTCCCTGTTAGTGCTTTAGACTGGGAGTTCTTCACAGTGGGTGAGGACAGTTACCTGGTCGTGGCTAACTCCTTTGACGGAGAGTCTTACTCTCTGAACAGCATCATCTACAGGTATGCTAGCTGATAAGGCGTCATTTTAGAATATGCGATGAAGGAGCTCCAGTTCACCTGCAGTAGTTGCCCCTTAGCTCGGTTATACATCAAGAAGTTTGATTAAACTACAAGTATTCACATATACACAGACTGGAATTGGTCATGCCAGGTGCTATAATTGAAACAGTATATTGTAGAAATCATTATAGTTATGTGTTGTCAACCTATCACTGCTGTTTGTAAATCTATTGCTTTTGCGACTGGTTGTGAATTTGACATTAAACTTTAATGTGACTCGGATGTACGCAGGTGGCAGGGATATGAGGGCTTTGTTCCTATTCATCGTCTTCCCACCACTGGATGCAGTGACTGGGAATTCTTCAAATCTGGAGAGGAGTCCTATCTTATATACTCCAGTGCTACTGCACGTCTCTCCAAAGTGTTCCGTCTGAAAACACACTGAGGAAACGTGAAACAATGGCCTCATTCAAGAGAATCAAAATTACTGCAGGTGACTGCCAATGGACTGATCTTCAAGTCAACTTGCATTATAAATAATGACTGATTATTATTATTTGTACATCTGCCAATCAGCCATAATTGTCCCATGATACATTGCGTTTTTGATTCTCATTAGAAAACAACCGTTATCTTTGAGAATAATGGACAACAGTAAGAAACCATATATGAGTAAACTTTAACATGAATCATATTGTTTGCCAATCATTGTGTGAAAATAATTTATTGATATAATAGAAATGTGGAAATACAGTATGTTTTAATAATTTCTGATTGCTTTTGTGTCTTTCTTCAACTGAAAGTACAACGGATTATGTGTATTGATTCTACTAAACAAAAGGTTGTAGCTTCTTTCAATAGACACAACAGAATGAAACAAAGAGGGGCCAACCTTAATTTTTTTCAGTAAACATCCATTTGACGAAACAGGTTCGTTGTTTGCTCCAAAAACTAAAACGTTTTGTTTGGCAAAATGAATTAAAGCGTCAGATGTGACGTACGGACGTAAAAAGTTAATATGTTATAAAGACTACTAGAGCCGTGATGCTTTTGCAAAATCGAAGCGAAGAAATGTTGGATATGTAGTTTATTTAACAGAAGTAACACGATATTCTTGTTTATTATAACACTACAAATACCACAATGCACCATTCTACCCCGTGGTTTTCGGAAATCATGGCTGGGGACTGTTCATCAAAGGTGTTTTTATGTACGTTTTTTCGTGTTTTTTCTTATTTAAAACAGAGGAATGTAGACAGAGTTTGGCTTCGAGTATAACTTTCCGTAAAGGTGTCAGGAGATATCTGAAGGTAAAACTCTAGTTGCATCAGGAACGCTGAAACGTTTTGCTTGATAGCTAGCTAACGAGTAAGACAGATAGCCTGCTAGGATCTGTAGGTCTGTCGCTGGTCCAAATTTAGCTATAAACTCAGCTCATGCTAAATCAACTCGCCTTACAGGGGCTGTGATTGTATAACCTGTTCGTTACTTACCCGGTATTATAATTGCTATATCTTGGGCATAATTGAACACTAGTTATCAGTTCATAGCTATGTTCACCCCTGTAAAGTCGTCTTATTTCAGAGTGAGTCCTACTACTATCAACAGAGAACTTGGCAAGACCAAGATGAGATAGCAAGAGGAGTTGGATAGTTACGCGACCGTGAACACGTATTGAAAACTCAGTTCAGTCCGTGCCTTTTACGGGACAGAGAAAGAGAAACACTGACGCAAGCCATGTTTGGGAGTCTTTTTGAGGAGGAGGAAGGTTTTTCTCCAGCATCATCCGGAGCTAGAATGGTAAAAGGGGGAGAGGAGCCGCCTCCCCCCCGAGGAAGAGTGAATCTCAGCGGGATTAAAAACCAGGGAGGGACATGCTACCTCAACTCTCTGCTCCAGACTCTATTCTTTACCCCGGAGTTCAGAGGTGAGGGATCAAGTCACATCGGAGTCTGTGTTTCGTACTGTATTGGTAGCTCCTGATGTTTGGTGGTGTTTGTGTGTGTAGAGGAGCTGTTCAGTTTGGGACCGGAGGAATTGGGCTGCCTGGAGGACAAAGACAAACCAGAGGCCAAGGTAAGTAAACAACTGTGTTTTTGTCATAGAGATGGTTAGAGGGCTTTACTGGGAAAACACATGTTCTGACATGGCACAGTTTACTTAATGTAGTCAACTGGGTGGGGCTTCCAGCTTTTTTGGTTGATCCCTCCTGATGACCTGGTTGGTAGCGGTTTGGGTTATGATAGTCAGATGGTAACTATCACAATTACTGCTAGTCAGATGGTAAATAATGCAAATTAACATAAACAAATGACAACTCTTGATGCACACATTTGGAAAATCTATATTAATAATAATATAACCTAATTTAAAGTCTAAGAAATCCATATGTAATATACACCATCACAATAAATCCATTATTTAGTAGGCCGGTCTTCAGAAACATTACTAAACATCACTAAAACTATTGTCAGAAAAACAGTCAAAACCGTTGAAGACCATGTGCACATGGTGCTGTTATTTTGTGTTGACCAGTCACAAAAAGTGCTGCTTTGAAACAGGATCTATATCCACTATTATTTGTTATTTAAATATAGTTTAGTTGTGTCTTACAAACCTTGAAGTGTTGTTGAAATTAGGCTGTTATGTAACTATAAAATAGCTTCTATGAGTTTCTTTTGCCTAAGGGTGCTTGCTTTTCTTTCATCAAGTGATAACATCGTGATACATTATACTGTTACCAGTTTAATCTTGTCTGTCAGTGGCCAGTGGGTACACCTATGCAGTGCTGGGTTGGCGCGCCCTCTCCTCCAAAACTGCCCAAGTTCTTCTGGGCATGGCCTGCACAGGCCACTGAAGTAAACTTGTCTGGACATTTATTCTTTCAGTTTGATCACATCCCCCTCCCAATTGTTTCATGTACAATTTGCAATTATGGCCTCATCGTAGCATCTTCCTAGCATGTCCTGGAGAGTGCAATAATTGAGATGTGCCCTCCCCTCCCATCTCGCCAAACCTCTGCTTCTTATCACACTGCTCGTTAAAGTGAAGTATTCACCAGCCTTTTCAAATTGGAAGAGAGCGCGTTCTCAAACTCTGGCCACAATGCCCCTTCAAGTTACCCAGCGCTTCCTTTTAGAATGGATAGTAGCAACAATGTCGAAAATCAAGTGAAATATGTTCAAGAAAGGTCTCTTTTACAGATTAGTGTAAATACCTCAAATTGTGCAATGCACATTACATCAACACATGGAAACCCAAAGTTCAGAATAGTAGCCAGTTGTCATCACAGGGAGTCCTATTTAACATTGCTGTATTCCTCTATCTCCTTTTCCTCTCACCATTAGCCAACAGCCAGTGTTCACGGTATGGCGGAATTGTTAACACAGAGAACTGGAGATAAAACATACCAATATCTTCCTAGATTTTTTTTTAAACAAATAAACAGCTCAACATTTATTTTCAGTTTCAAAACACTGTTACTTTGATTGTATAAGTGTCCCCCCCCCCCAAAACAATACATGTTAAAAAAATTATTTGGCAGCGAGAAAGCTTTGCACAGATGGATTGTTCAATTTCTTTTTCAATTATTCTTTCTAAAATTCTTCAGGCTTTTTTCATGTTAAAGTGTTAGTAATCATTGCTAGACAGCAATGTTTTGCTGTATTATGTAACTTGGTAACTCTTCCTTTGACATGTTTTTCCAGAAATATGTTATTGTCCAGTTTCATATAGGATGAGTGGTTTTGAAACTTTTTATTCAGTTTATTTATGTTTTTTCATAGAGTCAGTACACTGTGGCTGATCCATTCTCAATTATTTCCCAGCACAACAATTGAACTCTTAAAATCATCAAGAGTCTCATGTTGACATTCCTGAGCAGTTTGTCTGTGTGGTTTAATACATCATCCACAGCATAATGATAAACTTGACCATGCTGCTTTTTCTAATTTGTTTTTGTGACCCATCTACCAATCACTGCACTCCTTTATGAGGCTTTGAAAAATAACTTCCTCGTCTTTGCTGTTAAATCTGCTGTATAAAATCAGTGCTATGGGTGTGCTTAGTATATGAACTCTCTCTGACCCCAGGTCAGGGTTATTCCGTTGGAGCTCCAGAGGCTGTTTGCCCGTCTGCTCTTGGTGGACCAACAGAGCGCCTCCACTGCTGACCTCACTGACAGCTTTGGATGGAACAACAGCGAGGTGTGTGTGTGTGTGTGTGTTATGTTGCATTATATGACGCCACGTATTCTCCTAACTTCACTCTCTCACATTTCACCCTCTCACGTTTAACTCACTCATGTCCATCATCGACAGGAGAGCAGGCAGCATGACGTTCAGGAGCTGAACCGGATTCTGTTTAGTGCCCTAGAGCACTCCCTGGTGGACACCAGCGGTAGCATGTTCATTCACCGCCTCTACCATGGTACCACAGTCAACAGCATTGTGTGCATGGAGTGTGGCAACGTCAGCCAGAGACAGGTGGGTGGGTGTTGGTGCTTGCGTTGGCCTCGCTCTCCCCACGTCTCTCTGCCACGCGGTGATTGTCTTCCATCTCTTTCCATCTCTCTCTCGTTCTTTCTTTCTGTCTTTCAGGAGGACTTCCTGGACCTGACGGTGTGTGTCCGTGGTGTGTGCGGCCTGGAGGGGGCACTCTGGGGCATGTTTGTGGAAAAGGAGATGTTCGAAGGCAGTAACCTCTACCGCTGTGGCAAATGTGACCTGCTGGTCACGGCTGCTAAGGTCAGACGACACAGGTTTGTCGATGCGGAATAATTAGCCCATGACTGACACAGATCCAGAGTGTCTTAGCTCTACCCTCGCTCCCTTTGCAGTCGGCCAAGCTGAGGAAGCTCCCTCCCTTCCTGACCGTGTCGCTGTTGAGGTTTAACTTTGACTTTGCCAAGTGTGAACGCTACAAGGAGACGGGTCGCTGCGCCTTCCCTCTCGTCATCAACCTCAGGCCCTTCTGCGAGCAGGTACAGTACTGCCTCGCCTGTTACCCGTCCGCGGTGGACCGTGCGGGCTCGGGCGGATAGTTGTAACGCTATGTGCTTTTCGTGTCGCGTTGAGAGCCCTCACGGCTGTCCCGTGTCGCCCTCTCTACCAGATGGACGGAGAGGACTCAGATTACTCCTACCAGCTCTTCTCTGTCATCATCCACAAGGGGGGCTGCTATGGCGGCCATTACCACGTGTTCATCAAAGACGTTGACCACCTTGGCCTGTGGGAACCGCCGGTGAGAGAGAATGAGTGTGAATGAGTGTGGGGGGGGGGGGGGGGG
>JACXGI010009794.1:0-29351 GCA_016801175.1 Esox masquinongy | reverse complement strand
TGTATTGGTCTTAAGTAATATTCTAATTTTCGGAGATACTGAATTTGGGATTTTCATTAGTTGTCAGTTTTAATCATCACAATTAAATGAAATAAACATTTGAAATATATCAGTCTGTGTGTAATGAATGAATATAATATCCAAGTTTCACTTTTTGAATGGAATTACTGAAATAAATCAACTTTTTGATGATACTCTATTTATATGACCAGCACCTGTACTTAACCTGTTGTTTTGGCCAAAGTATTTGCCACTAAGTACTAGATCCCAGTTGTCTACAATAACTCTATATCTTAAAATATTAAAATATTAAACTTAACTCCAATCCATAAGCCATAGTAAATAATCAATTTGGACTCCAATCCAACAAGTTTAAAATGATATTAGCTCTGATATATATTGAATGTGAAATATACATTTGTTGTGTCATATTATTTCTTCACAAATACATTATTTATTTAGAAAAGTGCTAGGGTGTATATTTGCCCACATCTATATTGTTACAAAATATCATAGGCACAGATATATACATTTAGTATTTTTTTCTTTTAAATTGTATTGTTTCAAATTCTCCTTTTGAGTTGTATTATAAGAAATGTGTTACATCACGCTGCCTGAAAACCAAATGTTCCTACAATTCCATTGGCCAAAATTTCACTTGCGGCAAGGTAAATTAATATGCTATTAAATTATTCCCCACAATCCTTTGATCAGATTTATATATGATGAGTTCTGGTATCTTCCACTTTTTTGTCTTCCTATAGAGAATTCAGTCGAATTTCACAGCAGGAAATATAGTCTAAAAGAAAGTGTGGATACAAATACTGACTAAACAGTTATACAGTGCTGCTTGAAAGTATGTGAACTCTACAAGGAAGGTTATTATTTTTGTATAAAATATTAAAATACTCATAAACTCAAACTCCTTATCTAAGTAATGAAGACATTCCAAATAAAGCACAGAAACAAAAATTATATATAATATATTTTCACTGTTTCTTTAACAAATGTGGTTTATTTACCAAAAACTCAGATTTCATGTGTGCATAAAGATGTTAACCCCTTCGTTCAGTGGCTCGTCATATAGCCAATAATCTCTAACATACTTTTTAGGGATTTCTGACCACCCCACACAGAACTCAGCCAATTGAGTGAGGTTTTTAGGGTTGTCTTATAATCCCCACTTCTTTTTTTAGGGATTTTTAGGGATGTCATATAATCCCCGCTTCAGGTCCTGCCATAGCGTCTTGTTTAGATTAAGATCAGGACATTAATTTAGCCAATCCAAAACACAAATCTTCTTTCTTTTAAGCCATTCTTTGGTAGTTTTGCTTGAATGCTTTGGGTCGTTGGTTTGTTGGAAGACAAGCTTTAGCTCCATGACTGATTTCCTGATGTTCTGTTTAAGAATTTCCTAGTATACCTCAGAATACATGGTTCCTTTGATGATGTGCAGTCAACCAGGTAATGTTTGTTTGGTGGAAGGCAGTGTTGGGTTTTTGCCACACAGCGGTTTTGATTGTGAACAAAAAGGTACATTTGTGACTCATATGTCCAGAAAATGGACTACCAGAAACATTCAGGTTTGTCTAGGTGGTCTCTGGCAAAGTTAAGATGGGTAGGTTTGGTAATTTTTTACAGCAGAGGATTCTTCATAGCCACCCTGCCATAAATGCCATTTCATTTCAGGTTTTTTCTCATTGTTGATGCCTGCACAGTAAACTGAGATGCAGCAAGGGGACATCTCCAGTTGTTATGTTTGGGTTGGCATTTACCTAATTTATTATTTTTATTTTGCTCTTGGGGATATTTTGGTAGTGCACCCACTTCAAGATTGCTGTCATGTTAAATGCTCTCCATTTGTAAATGATTTGCCTCACAGTGGACTGATGGAGCTCAAATCTTTTTGAAAGGGTTGTACAGTCTTCCCAGACTGATGTGATCTCACAACCCTCTTCCTAATGTCCTCTGAGATCTCCATTCCTCTTGGCATGGTGTGTTTTGCATTTACCTGCATGGGTAACACCAAACTGACCAGGGCCCGGTTTCCCAAAGCACTAACATGATCGTAAGATGCACATACAGTAAGTGCCTCGTTATTTTATCAATGCGTTTCCCGAAAGCATTGTTACTTAAGTGGCACGTAACATCGCTCGTTAATTAACGAGTGCTAATTCAACCCCAGACACTTTCACCAAAACAAAAACATGCCAAAAGGAACAGTTTCAAAATAATATACAGTTTGTGGGTTCACACCAGTATATAACATTTGACAATATGCAGCAACATTATTTTTTACATTTATTGTTTACTTAAATAAAAGGTTATATCCGGACACAAAAATAACAGAAATCAAATATTCCTTTACAATATAATAATAAATTATACTTAACAATTTAAATAATAAAAATAAAGTTTGAGTTATGTTGTTGCTAATCTCACAGTTCTTGCAGTAAAAAACAAAGTTTCAGTATACAATTTGGGTGTAACTTAGAAATTGCCATGAGAGGGCATCAGATTATCAGGTACAACAATGATTTCATTTGATTTTGCCAACCCAGACTGGTTCTTGCTAACTCATAGCAGGGGAAATTTTACCCTCGGACATATGACTGCCTTGGTCAATGAGCCTGGAAATTTTTTTTACTGTTGTAAATACATAAAAACATTATAAAAGCTCTGCAGGGTACTGTGCCTAAGAATTGCCCTTAACCATGGTATTTTTTCTTTTACCATATATCACATCCCCTTGTGCAATGATGCTTATATCTGTGTGAATCAATGTTGACTTTCACCATAAACGTGATTTTGGTTTTGGCTTTTGCTTGTGCCTTGTTGTCAATGGAATTTAGATCCTTAAACAAATGTCACAGACCACCTAAACCAAAGCACATCTGCTGTTTTCCAAAAAGGACAGTAATGATGTCTCAATAACAACATCATTATCTGTAATTAACTGGTCAATAGCTTTGTTTATCATTCTTTTTATCTTTACTATCTACATCTCTGATAATGTGTGGCCCTATTAAGGCTTTAACCTGAATCAATTGACAACTTGGCCTCATTAAAAATAGAAAGGCCAGGTCTCCCCTTGTTAAAACATCTTGTCCAACAAATTATATAAGTGAAATCCAAATCACACGTGTGATAAGTAGATATATTTATAAAAGGTTGAGAATGGAGGTGGGCATGACTTTAAAAGTGTTAAGAAAGAGAACTCTCAAATAATAATTTGGGCACCAACATCATTTTGGTGACAACAGTTGCCTCTCACATGCATATCTTAACCATCTACACTAGTGATAAGTTACATTTTATTGAGACTTTAACCTTAATCTTCCGACTGCTTGATCTAAAAGCAAGGACCTTTGTAGTTGTTAGTTAATATTACACAGGGATACTAAAGGCCTGAACAGATTTCCCTATCCTTATTATGACATCATTACAGCCCTATAGAAGAATAGTAGATCGGCATTTCTGTTAAACCTTATGTTTTATTTCCAATTTGATTATTTCCTGTTTTTGAATGTTCAAAGATTTGAATTAGTATGTGAATTGGTACTTTTGCCTTATATCAACCGGTATAGGGTACCAATGCCTTATATCAATAGGTTGTTTGCAGCGCAAAAAACAAGAATTGATCAGCAACACAGAGAACATTTTGATGTCTTCTTTAGGGTGTTAAAGTGGGATCCTTACTTTCTCCATACATTTTTGAAGTTATACATTATTATGAACACCCATTGTATCTTAAAAAATATATAACTTATATATATTATATATATACATATATATATATATATATATATATATATATATATATGCATATTTTTTGTGAATTAGCAGAAAATCTTTGCCTATCCACTGAAGAATTTGAATAGTAATATTTCTGGCCCATTGCTCTAACCTATCTGTCTACCAAATATCAAATGAAACACACCATGATAATCCAAAATATCAGCAGGTTCTACTCCAATGTTTGTAAATAAGGTAAAAACTAAAACTGTACACCCTAATTATTAAAGGAGAAAATTATAAAATTCAGCCCTACAAGTGTCTAAAAGGGGTATAGCAGAAATTATGAATTGATTAATCTTAGCCTTAGCAATTAACTTGATAACTAGCTAGCTTGGCAATCTAGCTCTTGTGGTTTTGAATTCCCATTTGTATAACCTATCCTGCCTGCTGTTTTAGTAACCCAGCGAGTAAATGCTTTTTGTTAGTATGTGTCTTAGGATAGTGTCACAGGACAGAGAAAGCTTCCTTGGTTTAGCATTATAGGAGCTATAAGATAACGACTAGCTTGATTGGCATTCTTGCTATTGCTATACAATGTGGTTTGAAATTCACTTTTTTATAGCCTATCCTGCCTGTAGCATAACTATAAACGAGAAAACAAACACATTTTATATACATGTGCTAGGCTACTGGTGCCGGACAGTAATGTATGCATAGCACTTGTATTAAGTTAGCCACAATAGTGAAATTCTAGTTGCACTTTCAAAATAAAAGTCCATCATGCTATTTCAATATATAGTTTATTAGGAGAAATATGGCCAACGGCTAGCTTTTCAGGTCCAAACGAGAAAATCATTGTGAAGACACCAAATTTGTGTGAAAACGCCGACAATAACAGACTATTTTGGAAGTTCATTTTGTAATAACGTCTTTCCTCAATACTGTTAATAATATAATTAACAGGTTTTTTTTGGAAAACTTACACTTTTCTCCAGAGGCGAACCTGAGCACAGAACTGCCCACATTTTTGAGACACTGGTAGTGGACAACTGCCTATGAGCTCTACCAGGGATGTGCAGATGGTGGTACGGCACGCTAACTAAGAAGGTGGACCTCCTGGCACAGATCATAGTAACCTACCATGCAACCAACGAGCAGGTACAATTTGCCTTCAGGGAGTGGCCATCCGAACCTGTTCCTTTTACAAGGAAGACAACCGGAGAGACGTTGACCAGACCAGATTTCTTAAAAGTACAAATTTAAAGTACTTCCCCAGTGTTCAACAGTTCTTGGCTGTGTTCACTAGGTGAGGGATGTTCCTAATTAAGACCTAAACGAAATCCCTTTACACCCCTGGAGTCATGGTGAGCCACCTTTTCAATCCCATGGTGCCTACTGTACTAAGGCAGGGAAAGAGGAAACAGTGGTGACCCTCATGTGAGCGGGAGAGACATTATCAGGTGTTCTGGGTATGTGATGAACTGGAACATCAAGAACATGATGCAGTGGGTGCTGTGATGGCCGTAACAGGGGTATGCTGATTCCTCATCACATGTTAGTGCTATGAAAGGTCACCCCGGCATTGACAAGGTTTTTACCATTCAAGCTCCTTTACCAAATGCTCTGTTGGGGCATTTGGACCTGGCATAGGAGACTAGGGAAGCCCAGCCCTGCCTGCTCTGGCTTTTGTCTTGTTGAGGGGGAGGATAATCTGAAGGAGATCCAGGAGATTCTGTGGGTGATAGTGTTAGAGTCCTCGACCACCATCTGTAATCATTTCCAAGGACTACACACCATATCTCAGTTTTACACGTACCCAGTGGCCAATTATGTAAGATTATGTACACCTGCAGAGAGACACCCCCTAGAGACGGCAGGACTGATGACCAACCCCAAGATGTGTCGGTTGGTGCTGAGTGAGGCAGTGTCTGGAATACGAAATCAGTGAGAATTCCCAACTGGTTACAATATAAAAATGTTTTGCTATCAGACACAAGTCCAACTTTTCATGCTACCTATTATTTTTCCCTTACTAGACCAGAGGTAGGCAACTACTACAGGATTCTCTTCCAACACACCTACTCTTTCACACCTACTCATTGGTTAAATAAAAAAAACCTGAAATGGTACACTAGGACCAGTACACCCACTGCTTCAATAGAACATGTATAGATAGATGATACAGAACTGTGCAGTGTGTGACATGACACTGACATCATAACAGATTCTGTCTGGTCAACGTACTCTGTTAGCAAACTTCTCATGACCTTTACAAACAACTACAATGACTCTAGCTTCATTGTTGACTTTGGAAGAGACCTTTCTACTCTAGCTGGTGTAATCAATCAAGGGAAAATAACTTGACAATGTAGATGTGGGAGGTTAATCATTAACAACACTGACTTCAGTAGGAAAGAATCCAATCACATTTCTGCACTGCACTTAAAAAAAACGTTAATTAAACTTAAAAAAAATTACTGATTGAGCATTAGAACTATGAAGTTATTGTATAATTCCTACATTTAAAAAAAAAAGTTTTGTTGAGGTGACCCATTGGCACAATAAGGCTAATAGATTGAGCTTTGTTGACAATGTCATTGTAATTTCCAAATGAGTTGACATGCAGCATTGACCGGGAATATGGTCTCTAAACACAGCAACATTTCCTTTTAAGGGTGCATTTTTAGACATCAGATTAAATCCTGGCCTGAGTTACTCCACGTACGGTAAGTAGGAATAATGCCCATCATCATATTTAGAATCCAAGTCTGAAAATATCATGAGCATCCCAAAGAGAAAAAAAAACTAAAGGCTAAGCAGTCTCACTGAGACTGCTGCCCTGTTTATACCTGCCATGCATCCCTTAATCTATCAAGACAAGATAGAGGAACAGTGACAGAAGACAGAAAATGCCTTTGCTGATTGCCAGAAACTTGGACGCCCAACCTTGTTGGATTGGTTGTCTGATTGATTATATTATTAATTATATTAAATGTCTCCTGGCCCACCAGAGGAGACAATACACGACCATGTGTATAGAAACATTCCGGAGGCTTACAAAGCCATTCCCCACCCCCACCTGGGGCAGTCTGAACATCTTTCACTGTTCCTACTCCCATAAGTATTTAACCTTCATTAAACATGTGAAACCATCACTATGGTCAGAGGGGTCAGCCTCACTTCTACAGCACCAGTTTAAACACAGAGAGGAGTTTGTTTGCCACTCAAGCCACCCTTGACTCCCTAACGGACATTGAAACATATGCTTCTTCGTGATGCGGAGGCCTACAGCTCATCCATGGCCAACCTGAAAAGAGGCAAAATGATCAAACTCCAGATTGAGAAGCACTTCAACAACAACTCCGAACCCAGACTCATATGTGTCAGGGCATCCAAGCCATCACAGACTACCGGCTAAAGAATCCTACCCCCACAGCCAGCAACGTCTCCTTCACTGACGAGTTAAACAGGTTCTATGCCCGCTTTGACAGGGACAACAAAGAGCCAGCCATTAAAGCTGAACTCCCCTCAGGGGTCGAATACTTATTTCACTCATTAAAATGCAAATCAATTTAAAAAATTTTGACATGCGTTTTTCTGGATTTTTTTGTTGTTATTCTGTCTCTCACTGTTCAAATAAACCTACCATTAACATTATAGACTGATCATTTCTTTGTCAGTGGGCAAACGTACAAAATCAGCAGGGGATCAAATAATTTTTTCCCTCACTGTACATGTCTACCTCGGGAACCTCATTGCTGCTATCCCTGCATTTCAGTTGCACATGCCACCTTACCACTTCAATTTGCCTGCACCACACATTTAGAATTGCCATTGTACTTGCATTTTTCAGTTGCTACATGTACATGTTTATCTCGGGAACCTCATTGCTGCTATCCCTGAATTTCAGTTGCACATACTACATTACACCTCCAACGTTCTCATTTGCACAATCAGAATTGCCCTTTGTACTTGCATTTGCCTCATCGCACAACTATTCATTTCTCATTTGTACATACATATACTTAATACTTGTAAATGTTCTGCCCTCCCCTATTTGCCTTCATTGCTCATTCAGAATTGCCATTTGCACTGAATTTGCCTTCATTGCACATCTATACATTCCACTTGTAACATACACTATACTTAATACTTGTAAATTTCCTGCCCTCTTCTTTTTGCACTTCTGGTTAGATGTTAACTGCATTTTGTTTTACTGTACTCATACTGTTCAATTCAATGACAATAAAGTTGAATCTAATCTAATCTAAATAAAGGGTAGGATGCATAGTGTAAAAAAACAGTCACTGTTTCATGCTGCTAATTGAACGGTCAGCCAAAATGTATTGGCTTATGAAGTGTGCCTAATACCAGATTTACCTAGTATGAAATACAATATAAATAATTATCATTGTGTACAAGACCAGTGCTCTAACCAGTCAACTGAAGCTATAGACTATATAGAGTCTAGGCACCGCTGTCAATATCAACTTCATTAACTGGCCACTTGAGGGCATTATTAACCAAGGACAATTTGCTCTATTTCTCTGTCTTGGTTGACCAAAATATTCAAATGTATCAAATGTTTCAAGAGACATATTTATCCCTGATAGATCAAAAGAGGCAATAGGTAATTGTACTGTACATACACAAATGTACCTACACGAATAATACAATTCCTATGCTCTGTAGGTATAATGGTGTCTGTACAGTCATTTGGCCCTTGGTCGGTCTAGTGGTCTGAACAGAGGGCAGTGCAAATATGGCTAAGGTGTAAATGGGTGATGGCCCTGTCTGACATCCACCCATGAACCCCTTAGCCAATTTTACACTTGTGTCAACATGCCTGTGAGCTCAGTCATGGTTGTTCATTCCGAAATGCACTCATCTTTAGTGCGTATGTGCCGGCAAATTCTTCCTGGTTGAGTAAGCCGTGTGACACAAACCAGAACAGCTTGGCAAGATGTGCATCAGAGTTGATCTTATACTCTCCCAGAACTTGCTTTGTAGTGAGGCATGGCCATTATCACAAATTTGACATCACAGAATTGGGACTAACTAACTTAGTCCAGATTGCTGCTGTTTTCACCAGGCTACCGGAAAACAATCCATATGACATGTCAACATGGATAGAATGAATTAAAGAGCATTTAATTAGGGCTGCAAACCAATGTGCAGTCACCTGATATGAAATTCGTGTTGCAAGACAATTATGATAGCTGCGAATTGTGGAAGTAAAAAACAGAGACATTTCTGGTTTCTAAATCAGACTGACGGGATACATTTAAATACTTTTTCGTACTGGTTCACCAGGAGAAATAAAAACACCCAACCTTGGAATTGTAGGCACCATGCTCTGTCAACTGAGCAACACAGGGTCTCATGATGATATTCCTTCATGTTTTCCTGAAGTTTCCAAGATTTGTTTGGTTCCTTTCAAACCTTTTTTCTGAATAAATTATTAATACAAATCAGCCTAAAACAAACATTACTTTTGGTGTTTACATTACTAACATTACTGACACATGAATGCACAAAATGTTTGATATCAAAATATGGTCCTGCGCCCCTAAGATTTGTGAATCCGTGTATTTACACATAAATCAACAATACCAACATATCCTTTAACCTAATTTTATTCAACAAATTAAACAATGACACAAAGAGTATATTAATTTAAGCAGAAACAACAGTCTTCTTCTGCACAATAGCATACTACATTGTGAGGCACTTGGCACATTAACAATGTTTTTGGATGGGTATATTTCCAAATAAATGTTACACTCATTCTTGTTACACTTGGTATTAGAACATTAGCATTTGGAGAGTGAAGTGAAATTTTTCATGTGTATAAATGTTTTTAGCAAAAGTTCAGTGTATCTGACAGAATATGGAGTTAGAACGGTTAGAATTATTATTTGGCCTATGAATTTTGTCCTATCAATTTGTACTTATATTTTAAAATAATATATAAAATCAGTGTATGGATACATTATTGGATAAATAGACTAACTGTAAATCACTCTGAATAAAAGCATCTGCTGAATGACTACAATGTAAAATATAAATAAATACAGTGAAAACGGAATACCTTGAAAAAAAATATATTATATATTTTATTACTACTTTAAAAGTTGGAATGGATAGCGAACAAGAGAAAAATTCTATGTGCCAATGGCCATAAAAATATCTCATCCATTTGTATTATATCATATATAATCAATCCAATAATCTATCTTATTCCTCACTGGAAACAGTCATACCAATAACGTATGTTTCTAAGTTGGCAAAATAGTTATGTCTTGAGATAAAGTAGCTCATTAAAATATCTTGTTGCAATGATGTCAGGCAGATATAATAATCTGTTTTAATACTGGACTGGACTTAAAAAAAAAAAAAAAACGGATTCCAAAAGAAATGGAACCAGAAAAGTATTTTTTTCATTGTATCCAGTCCTGCATTTTTTCCACTGGTGATAAGAATCTGTGTATGATCAGCCATCACTTTTGCGTGACAGAAAATACACATTCATGGGCTCTTTCTTGCCTTTCATGGTGATAGGTCCTCTATATTCCAAATGAAACTGGGGGTCAGAGTTCTCTGCGGACTGCAAACACCTGAAATTAAAGTAAACATTTCCCACATTTGCACAGGATTCAACAGAATATGTTGTTTCAAAAGACTCCTTCAGAACTTTACCTTTAAATGAAATACAAAGCACGTAACTATAGACAAAGACAAAAGAAGAAATAGAAGGAAAAAAGGAATATCAAATGTTTCCCTTAATCCAACCACCTGAAACAGACAACGCACACACACACGCACACACAGGTTGAACGACAGGGTCAGTAATCATAATAACATATCATTTAGCATAAATGTTTTATAAAACTGAAAAGGACCATTTCTAAATATTACCCAAAAAGAAGAAGAAATATTTCTCCTTTAGTCCAAGAAGGTTATCCATAGTATTAGAACAACAATTTTCTAATACTAGTGAGTGAGTGAGTGAGTGACTGACTGACTGACTGGCCCTTGTTAAATAGCGTAGTGGTTAGAGAAGCGGACCTGCAAACTATAGGTTCTGCGTGCGTATCTCCTCACAGCCAAAACAAAGAATGCGTCATGAATTATTCCATATAGACGAAAACTTTGCTGGCTATAACCTTCAGTATCTACATTATAGTAAGCCTGAAATAAAACAGTTTACGGTTATATTGCGACTGTTTCGTGCATGGAAAAGTTCATTTTCAGTCTCGCTAGCAATTGCTCAATTCTCATGACTATTCCTAGGAAGTTAGTACATACAAGTAAGCCTATTACTGGCTAATAAGCTGTTAAAACGGCCAGTGGCAAAAGCCATACAGTTCATAGACGCTATTTTTGGTGGAGGTTAACTTAATAAGAAACGTTAGTCAGTTTAACACAATGCTCAATGGTGTCTAGCGACTGATGAAATGCGTAGTGCTGTGGCGTAGTGGTTAAAGACAGTGCCTGTCATGTGGAAGACCTGAGTTCAAATCTAGTGAGAACAATGACTTTTATTAATTTTAATTGCGGGCCGCAATAAAACTGTTTACGGTTATATTGCGACTATTTCTTGTGGATTTTCGAAGTACGCACCCAGGCATGATTTTTGGGTCAGGATAGACAGAAACTTAGCTGGCTACAACATTCAGGGTAAGCCTAAACTAAAACTGTTTACGGTTATACAGTATTGCGACTATTTCTGGTAGATTCCACGATTCTCTCGTCTTTTCACTTGATGAAAAAGTTATCAGCACCTTTATTGATAGTTATTTTGTATCAATGTAATTCACGAATGAAAGAAAAAAGTACGTTGTTATGCCATGAAATGAAATAGCTTTGGCAGTGTAAAGTTCAGTCTCGCTAGCAATTGCTCAATTCTTATGACTATTCCAGTAAGTTAGTAGATACTGGTAAAGCCTATTACTGGCTAATACGTTGTTAAAACGGCCAGTGGCAAACGCCATACAGTTCATAGACACTTGTGGTGGAGGTAAAATTAGTAAGAAACGTTAGTCAGTTTAACACAATGCTTAATGGTATCTAGCCTGTGGGTAAAGGTGTAGTGCTGTGGCGTATTGGTTAAAGACAGTACCTCTCATGTGGGAGACTGAGGTTCAAATCCGGTGAGGGTAACAGTATTTATTAATTTTAATTGCCGGCTGAACTAGGCTTACCTGGTTCCTTTTCTGGTCATTTAACTACAAAAGGACCATTTCTAAATGTTACCACCTGTATGCAATGTATAATCGTACAACAAATTAATCATCTCTTCGTAACCTATCATTCTTAATAGAGCTTTAGTTACCCTTACCTGTAAGTGTATTCTGAAATGTTGATTTTTCCCTTCTCTCCAGTGGTTTCTGTGCGACTTGTGAGGTTGACAGTATTTCCAAACAGACAGTAACGGGGCATCCTTTGACCTATGACCCCAGTCACCACCTCTCCAGTATGGATCCCAATGGTAATCTGTGGAGATAAAAGTATGCTCAAAAAAACTGGCATGCCCATCTGCACACTCACCAAAATCCCAATTTTGCCACTAACAGCTGGGATGTTCTTGAATTCCGGAAGCGTTTGGGCAAATTAACGAAATATTTCAATCTTTTAAAAATAATTTGACTGAAGTGATAAATTGTGCCTCTCATGTGGAAGACCTAAGTTCAAATCTATTGAGAGTAACATCGTTTATTAATTATTTCTGGTAGATTCCACGATTCTCTCGTCTTTTCACTTGATGAAAAAGTTAATTATCATCGCCTTTATTGATAGCTATTGTATAAATGTCATTCACGAATGAAAGAAAAAAGTATGTTGTTTTGCCATGAAAGAAAAAAATATGTTCTTATACCATGAAATGAAATAGCTTACCTCCACCATGAAATGAAATAGCAAACTCGCTAGCAATTGCCCAATTCTTATGACTATTCCAGTAAGTTAGCACATACCGGTAAAGCTTATTACTGGCTAATACGCTGTTAAAATGGCCACTGGCAAACGCCATACATAGACGCTATTTGTGGTGGAGGTAAACTTAGTAAGAAACGTTAGTCAGTTTAACTGTATCAATGTCATTCACAAATGGCCAATGAACTATTAAAATGGCCAATGAACTATTAAAACGGCCAGTGGCAAAAGAGGATTTGTTCAGGAGAGAGACAAGAGGCTATAAGGACACCCAGCTAACGTACAGCTCTGTGGTGTAGTGGTTAACGACACAGCCTTTCACGTGGGTGACCTGGGTTCGAATCTTGAGATGGCAACACTTTCTACTGCGGGTCAGCTGAACTAGGCTTGCTTGGTTTCTTGTTCTTTATGAGACAGTCTTTACCATCCCATTTCAAAAATGACCCTACTATGCCCTCCCACCTACAGTTTCAATCTCCCCATCTGTTTCATGTCTGTCTAATAAAGAGCTTAGTGGTCATATGCACATTCACATCCTTCCTGGGCTAATAAAGTATGCTTGTGAAAAGTATGTCTAATAAAGCATGAATTATTTTAAAGACTGGAATGGAATTACATTAAAAAACGTATATCCCACAGGATTTGCAAATACGTTTTGTATGAAGCTATTCTCAAATCAGTATTATAAATACTTGGCCTGCAAACCATGGGGACTTCATCAAGCTGTTTTGGCTTTTCAGTGGGTCATCCCGTTATGAAATGCATCAAAAAATGTGCACATTCCTATTATCCACAAGGGCAGCCATATTGGAACCAACTGCCTATTGTAAATGCACTGTTTACATACTAAAACACCCACCACAACATTTTACATCTTTCTAAGTTAATTTGAGTTCTATAAAAGCAGGGATAAAAACCTGTGACAAGTTAACTAGTTGTTGGTGGTGGAAAATCTACAACTGTATCGGCTGCAGTGTTTGTTTGGACGTGAACAGGTGTTAACCGTGAAAACGGTTAACAGTCAAACAGCCTTGGTCGAAGTGGCATTGCCTTCTATAGTCTGTGTTATTCATATGTTTTTATGACTGTTTTAGCCCCTCCTATCTCTTTCTGTGCAAGGATCTGTTTCAGTTGACTAATTAAGAAACCTTTACCCTGTTTAACAGTGGATCTGGCTTAATGATTGTGCCCCGGAGGCCGGCAAAGGGCAATGCAAATTGGCTCACCGCTATCCAGGTTGGGGGAGGGATGGTCAACAAGGGATGTTGGTTGGCGCCTGTAAGCTAATTGTGGTCATTACCCGAGGACGCTTTCCTTCTAGAGCTTGGGTTCTGTCTGACTTCCTGGTTGAGCAAGTATTGTGATTATAAACAGAACAGCTTGGCAGGACATAAATTGATAGGTCAAAAAGCTGTTTTGCGCTTGACCAAAGCACCCCGATGTTTGACTCTCCCTTGGGTGCTGGGAGTTGCCGCAATGAGGCAAGGCAATGAAATTGGGGTAAAAGGGGGTGACATTTTAAAGGGAATTTGCACTGGCTTTGTGTACACAGCCAGATGAACTCATTAAAAGAGAACATGATAGATAAGTACATTTATAGTATAACAGTGTGTACAGTAAATATTTTAGTCACCAGAGAAACACTAAATGTTTAGGACAAAATTTAATGGGGACCTATTTTTAGGTCAGTGATTTTAGGTTGTCTCTCCTGCCAAACTGGGTTCCTCTCAACCCCATGCCATGTGCCTAATAAACAGTGTTTTGTTAGCCAGACATGATTTTCCAATGCTAAGTCTCCAACAGTCACTGATACAATAACAAACTCAATCCGTCAGTTAAACAAAAAGTCAGCTGTTTAACATCAAAGTTACTGCTTCTTCCAGTGGAATAGAAATTTATTGTGGACAGTGGCTTTCTTTCACAAAAAGCACTAGTTAAAAAATTGGAAGGAAAAGTGACAAAAAAATATTCACTAATTACTGTTTTTGCTGGGATGACAGAATGTAACTTATTGAATTAGAGACAATATACAGCAATGATCTAATAACTATTTTAAAACATTTTTATTATTATTCAAGGTTTATGATTTGTGATAACAAATTAACATATACAGTACCACTTACATAAACATGACTTTCAAAACCAAAAACAGTAGAAATATCAAAATGAGATTTTCACATCATTACAACTGCAAACAAAAATTTGTGGTCAAGACTCAACTTAGTACATTGGTACATACAGAATCCATACATGTACAGTAAATACCATCAAATAATGTGTCAACTTGCAGCTAATCAATGAATTCAGCCAAACCAGCAGGATAAAGCAGTAGGCTCCTGGAATAAAACATCCATCCAATAAAACACTCGAGCTTGACCCATTCCTCCCACAGAATTGATATTGTCCTTTGGCAATTATCTGCCAAACTGACACTCTTTCTCATCGACAGCAGCCCAGTGGCTGGCATGTGGGCTTTTGCAATGCCATGATTGGTCCTCCTTGACAAGTTGACGGGATGCACTGATCTTATGCCATAGATGGCTGAATTATACAACTGAACCAGAAATTACAGTTCAAGAGCCTATCAGATGTTGATTAATCAAAACGTCTGGTTTGCCTACATTGCCAGATAAAAATGTCAAACTGGGTTTTAATCTTATTGGTGTCAGTTTAGTAAAATGCCGGGTTTATAACAGAGTTCTGTCTGTGAGTTAAGACCATACTAGAAAAAGACTGTATGTGGCATATTTTCCTCCGCATAAAAAAATGAAGCAGGAAATGGTTTTGGGAAATGGGAATTAACTAATTTACAACCTTTTCACTTCATTGGTTGTATAAGTAAATGATAGGGTGCACAAATTAAAATACATGTTTGTTCTAGCTAGCTTTTCTATCGATTAAGCTCAATACAGGGACATGTTTTTTGTGGTTATGGTACAAACAAAACCACTCAGTTTTTATTAAACAAATACCAAAACATGTCAATTATCATCATACCGGTCAAAATGTTAGTCAAATGAATCACATGCTCACCTGGACTGGCTCTTCGTCTACTTTGACCTGTCCAGCAATCTCCATCATGTCCAGGGCTAGATGGCAGATAGATTGGGCATGATGGATACATGGCTCTGGTAGCCCGCTGACAGTCATATACTTATCACCCACTGTTTCCACCTATAGAAAGAGCGACAATCTGGTTATTAGAAAGAATTTTACATGGGACCAAGTGCTTATTGACAGTGGTAACAGGACTGGATGTCCAAAAACACAAATTTTTTGGTATAATGCTTTTTGACACTTTTATATCCTGCACTGTCTGTCAGCGAGACCTCTGGATTAAGATGAAGAATTTGATCTCATACAATGCCATGATATTCTTTCCCCTAAATTACAGTCCTCCAAAAGAAAATTATCTTTGGACTTCAATGGTTCTTTCAAACTATCAATTCCCACTTGAAGTCACAAATCATCAAAAAAAAATATTAGTGGGTATATAACTCAGACTTCTTCAGGAACAGACCATGATAATGGCAGTTCTTTTAACATCCTGTTCAGGCAAATACCCTGCAGTTGAAACATCTTGACACAAACACTTAAACACTTACGTCAGCTTATAGACATTTGAGGCTCTTCGGAGCCAGATAATTACTTGGACCACCCAGTCATTGAGGATGGTAGCGTAAATATTACTTCTTTTGGTGACCCAGTGTTTAAAGCCCTTCCCCTGGATCTAGTACGGTTCTTTTGAGTGCATTCTTGTCTGAAAGCCTTAAGTGTAAATCTCCTCAGTGACAACCATAAAATCTTGCTTGAAAACAAAATGTAGTTTCCATGTGGAGTTTACTCAGTGAGGCATTTGAATTATATATCATAGAAATTAATAACATCTAATGTAAATAAATATAACATTCACAGAATGTGCTACCATTAGGTTAATCTATACAGCTCCGGAAAAAATTAAGAGACCACTGCACCTTTTTCTTTCCTTTCCAAAAACTTGAAAAGGAAAGTTTTAAGTGAGGAACAGTTTGTTCAATTTGCAGTGGTCTCTTAATTTTAACCCTTCTCTTAACCCTTCTGATTATGGAGCCAACACAATCATGGTGCCAGGTCAGCATGGTTTGAATAGGTATGTCAGTAGGAGCTGTTCTGAAGACACTCCGGAGAAACATTCGTTTGACTGCTTTAATAGCTATTAAATGCTATTTTATTTCTTTGTTTCTTTTCATTACTTTACATTTGTTGATGTATTCATTTTAGTTGGTGCATGCATCAGGAGAGACCTAATTAATTGCACACATATTCATTCTTTCTAAGCAAAAGACATGCTGATCACTGCAATCAACTGAACTTCCACTCAAGAAACTATGAGTAAAAAACAACTAAAACTTATTTAAACAATGTCCTTCTATATAGTTTATGTGGAGCTTGACAAAGAAAAACTAATGTGTCATAATGGTGCAATGCATCTAACTGTTGCACATTCAATAACTCAATATATTAATTGGAAAAATAAATAAAAGATTTGAGAGAGACAAGAAAATCCCTTCAAACCTTATACACGTAGGGGTTCTTCCTAGAGTCAGTCAGGATGTCAAATCGGGTGTAGACATCGTTGAGCAGGTTGACTATCTTGATGGCACCCTCGGCTGATGCGTGTTTGCTGCAAAACGTGTTGAATCCCACAATGCCGCTGAAGAGGATTGTCACGTTGTCATAGCGTTTGGCTGGAACTGGACGCTTGTGGCGCAACTCATTGGCCACTGACGGTGGCAGAACTGAGTAGAGCAATCTAAAAAAATGGAAAAGAAAATGTCTGGCATATATTCTGAAAATCAGGATTGTTTTTAAAAAAATTAGAGCAAGATGTCAAACATCCTTGGCATATTTTACTGTGTTTTAGGTCTTGGAAGTAGAAAAAAAAATTCAGGAATTACGTAAACACGTAACTAATTTGTAAACCGTGATTATGTTCAGTATGAACATAGCAGTGCTATTACGTTCAATATCGACATATCCCAGTGCCATAGGTCCTTAATGACTCACGATTACGTTCAGTGTCAACATATGAGAAGTTCCATTTCCCTACCATCAGAAACTGGCCGCCATGGGCAGTTACATATTGTTAACCCTAAATTAACCTTAACCCTAAGTTAACCTTAACCACTAACCGTAAATGTTATTCGTACGGAGGCTTTTTTCATTTTCAATCAATTACGAGTCATTAACGACAAACAGGACTGGAGATATGTTGATAGTGAACGTAATTGCCCCAATTTGGGCCAAGTTAGTTGTATATCAACGTAATTTCTGAGAGGTATGGTTGAAATAATAAAACATACAAAACGTTCATACAAAATGTTGTATTTTGTATGCTGTATTTTTATTACTCAACTTCCAATTTATTTTTAATACTCAACTTCCTATATTTTTGCAGTTAGTCCCGCCGTACCAGCACTATGGTTCTGTACTGAGGACAATGTGTCCCAAAATTGACTTTTGTGCTCCCCTATAAAACCTAGAAACAGTTAAATTAATGATAAAAATATTAAATTAAGTACATGTGAATCAATATTGATATGAAATTTATTTGAAGTAAATGATTGAGGCAAAAAAGTACAGATTATAAAATCATGGCCAAATCACCAAGATGAACCCTTCTTTTTGCTCAACATAGAAATGCGAAAATGCAGATTGCTATTTTGACATCATCACACACAGACAGTAAAATCAAGGTGGACATTAGCATCTAGCTAAAAAATCTACTAAAGTAAGGTAGCTTAGAAGAGCATCCACAACTAGCTCAATGGTGAATTGAAGTACAATATAATTAAAGACCCTGTCAGTTGATTTAAGAGCAGGTATACAAAATGTATTTATTTAATGCGTATTTAAACGTTGGACACGATTCAACGGAATCTGGAGTATGGTACTGTATGATTCCGAATAATCAGTTAGCGGCCAGAATAACTACTTTTTCAAAAAATATAACTAAGGCACCGTGGTACAGATAGTTGTTACGCATGCAGGTACCCTGTATGTGCGTTTGTGTTTTTCCCCTCCTGCCGTTTCCCCAGGTGTCCCTTATGTTCCTGATTGTGCTCGTTGGTGTTTCCCACCTGGCAGTCATGAGTGCATCGCCTGACTGCAGAGGTGGACCAATCGGTGGACACCCCTCCTAATTGCACCACTTGTTCCTTTTTCCATTACCCAATCACATCACACATCCCTGGTTTAAATACCCAGTCAGTTGGTTCTCCCAGAGAGACTCTTTTGATTTACCCCACATGGGCATAAACACTCTTGAGATACATACCTTTTTTGATAGACAGACACTTTGTTCACACATACATCTCACTTTGTCCTGTTTCATGTGAGTATGTATTGCTGTGGTGTTTTGTTTGGTGTTGTCTAGTCAATTGTTTGCTGTGTGCTGTTTAGTCCTTGTTCAACCTGTGTTTTTGTTTGTCCCTGTGTCCCTGGGAAAAGGGGTTTTTAGCAAGTCGCCCTTGGGCATACACAACCCGTAGGAAAACTTTGTCTAAAAACACTAGTTAGAACTGAGCGGACCACCCACTGTATTTTTGTATTGGTTAGTAGTCAGCTAAGCGGTTCTTGAGGCAGGCAAGTTCAGTTTAGGGGTGTTTGACCATTATTTCATTTCTTGGGTCCAGCTCAGCCTCTTTTCCCTACCCCCTTTACCGTGTGTTTATAATAAACGTTTTATGTTTGACGGTAGCTTTGGTTGTCTGTGTCGTTTGTTCTCACTGTTCCTGTACACCACACCACTTTGCATGAGTTTTATGTTATGGGTCTCTGTACCATCCACCCTAGACTGCTAGAGCCACAGGGTTCGTAACAATAGTTTTACGTTCGATATTTGATAGACATTCAGACATTCAAAGCTCAATAGCTCGCAAACAATTTAAGCTACAAACCCCGGGTTAGTCACGTTTTTAAAATACATATGACAAAATCGCTTGTAAATTCAAGATTATAAGATGGATTTGAAGCATCTAGGTCATGTGATCAGGGAGCTATTGAATTTACAAGCGATTTTGTCATGTGTATTTAAAAAAAAAAAAATTGGGATCATATGTTTGGATAACTAAAGGGTGTGCAACATGCTGCCCTATGTAGGGAATAATGTAGTATCAAAATGAAGTCTCAGTCTCATGTTGAGAGAGCTACTGAAATTTTGAATATTCAAATGATTCCCTAAAATTGTGTAGGTGCTTAACTGGGAAAACAAAGGCTGAGCAATGTGTGAGCTATCTGAAGATTATAACAGTGCTTTGAAGCATCTAGGTCATCTGATCAGGGAGCTATTGAAATTCTAATCTGCACATTGTTTTAATTGTGTTCATAGAAAATATATTCATGTCTATATTATCCATAAAATAGTTTAGCAATCTATAAAGAGCAGCCCATTTCCATTTCTTTCTGAACAGTTTAACATTGGTTTGAGGTTTACAGGTGATGTAGTCAGAGTTGTTGAGATTTGAAAATGTTCTTGATACACTTTGTTGTCGCTCCCTTGCGACGTGCTTTGGTTATGTGCAGACTGACTGCAATGTCGCCATAAATGTCTCCCGCAATTTGAAAACCACGGTCGGAATCGGTAAAATGAGACCTGTGCAGTGTTGTCCAACTTTTTTCTTTCATAACGAGACTAACCCGGGGTTTGTAGCTTAAAATGTTTGCGAGCTATTTTAGCTTTGAATGTCTGAATATCTGCCAAATATCGAACGTAAAACTACCTTTACCACGGTAACAAAGGCTAAGCTAGCTAGCGAATAAATTAAGCATTAGCATGTAATGGCGGTCTAAAGTTTGGTTGCATTTGTTGAAATTAACAACGATACAGCAAAATGTAACTACTGTAATGTAACAATACATCTGCACACTACACAAGTAATTTATGGAAACATGCGAACACTTACATGCAAAAGTATAAGTTATTCCAGCATCCAAATAGTTTACTGTGTATCAGCCAACTGTCATATCGTTAGTGTCTGAAATATCTCACTAGGAAAATTATCCAATTATCCACTTCCAGTTTGTAGCCCCTGTATCTTAGGCTTTCGGGCAAAAGTGTCTGACATGTCTTTTGACCAGACATTCAGAAATGTCAGAATCAGAAACGGCTTTATTGCCAAGTTTCACAACAAACAAGGATTTTTTTCTGGCCCGTTAGTGCAACAAATTCTACAAAAGAAATAAAAACAATACACCAAGCTATATGTTCATAAATTACTAAAAATATGTATAGTGCAAGATTTGTCCAGTTGAGGGTTGTGTGTGTATGTGAGGAGCGGCTATAGTCAGTTTGGTTCTGGGGACATATTCAAGAGGCCTATTGCTGTAGGAAAATCCGCGTTTCTACCGCAGGTACTATACTCAGGAACTAGGAACCTTTCAAGGAACTCAGTGCGTTTCCACCGCAGAAACCAGAGCCTAGAACCAGGAACTACATTTTACCCCCAACAGTCCCTGCTCGGGAGGTAGGACTTTTCCAGAGTACCAGAACTTTAGGGGTGGGACTTGCGGTGCTGAACATTTCAGATTGGTCGAGTAGTAGTAGAGCTTACTCGCATACGTTTTCAACCGCCATTTGTAAATGTCTGCAGCTGTCCTCAGCGTAGTAAAGGAGTTAATTGTGCTTACAAACAGAATAACGTTTTCATGCAGAATATAACTCGAACGACAGATGGACCGACGACAAAGTCCAGGCCTTATTGTGTTTATGCTGAGGACCAAATACAGCGGGAATTGGAAACGGCAATCCGTAATAATGTGTTCGCGAAAATACCCTGCAAGTTACGTGAGCTGAACATTTTCACACCGAGAAAGTGCTGGGAGAAGCTTAAAAAATGAAAACAAGATTACAAGAAGATCGAGGATCACAATAACAGAAGCAGTTCTGACCGGCGGAGGAAATAGTTTTACCGTCTACATGCGGTGCTGGGTCACAGGTCTTCTATGGTGCTGCGGCAACGATTGACTCGGCTGCAGCGTTGTTGGAAGCCATGGTGGAAGACACAGAAACTGGATAACCAGTCGGTTTAAGGTAAATCACATAATGTTTTACATGATGCATGTTAAATGCTATAAAGTTATGTTTAGGAAAAGTCAGGATATTTGTATACTAGTCATGTTATTGTTTGTCATGCTATTGTTCCTCTAGACAAAAACCAACGTTAACTACAGGAACATCAAGAAACTGTTCTAGAGGCGAGAGGTTTTGGTTCCTGTTCACCCGTACTACATTCATGCTACTTGTAAAAACGCCTTTTGCGAAGTCGGTCCAGCTGTTGATAATGCTTAATTATTTATACATTTTAATCGTGATGGGATCAAGAAGAGTTATATAGGCTGTTTTAAATGTATTCATGTTGAGTAATTAAGTGTATCAACTTAAGTGTACCAGAACAATGCAAAGTTATGTCTATAATTACAATTATAATACAGCTTCTGCACTGCAATTGTTCTACTCTGATGCTTTTTCAATGTTTCAAACAGGGTCTGTGAATATATTTACCCACATTTATTTTACTTTTGATTTGTCACTTATGTTCACTTCTGTTACAATGTACACTTAATTGCAAAGCTTGTAAATGAATGTGTTAATTTGATGAAAATCATTAATTCGATTTTTTTCTTCACACAAAGCTTATGTCCAAAAAGGATATGTTAAATAATATTATACTATACTAAAATATATTCTAAAATAACTATATTAATATTAAGTTACGGCAGGTGCTAGAAAGAAGTTGTAATAGGGCAGCTGGAGTATCGCCTGGCGGGTTAAGAACTTGGGGACAAGGGCTGGGCAGTGAGAAGATAGTGGAGCATAATCGGTAGGAGCTTGGCTGCCGCTTTGTAAAGAGCAGCAGCCAATAAAACGATTTGCGATCGCGCTAGTGCGCAGTCCTAGATGCCTACCAAGGGCTGCCGGTTCAATTACTCATTGCTTTCCGGGTCAATGCCTGAAGTGCACTTAGCATGTGCAGTTTCAATAATTCTCCAAGGATTCATAATCTCGCAGTTTCTTAAACTAATATATTGCTGTCCTTTCATTGTGGATAGACAAAGGTTAATACCTAAACTTCCACTTATTATGGAAGGAATGTATATTCTCTTTGGTTGACATTATTATTAGTCTAGTAGCTTGGTCAATTTGAATGTTGAAAATGCAAACCAAACGTAATCCTGTGTGCCGGACTGTCACAAAATGAATGCCAACATTGCATATCAAAATCAGTGCCCTTCCAGGAACATTAGATACCCCACTCTCTGTGGACTATTGAACCCCATGTTGAAATTGAGGCAGAACTATATCGGTCTCCATCTGATCATCAGCTAATTCACACGCAATAGGCTTATGTCTAATCCCACCCAAACGATTTAGAATAAAATTGGGTTATTGATTAATCTTGCCCTAGAGATTCTACGTTTACAAAATGTCTTTTTTAAGTTTGTAAGAAAACAGTTTATAATGAAGTCACTATAGAATGCATTTACAACAATAGAATATTGAAAAAATATAAAGTTACTGTATTAAAGGCTATCATACAATGAATTGTTGCCCATTTCAGTTAGCACATCAATTCACAACCTTTGGTAACTTCACCCTTTTCTGTCCAGTCTTTACACAAGCTGGTCTGGAATGGGCAGGGTGTGGTTGTCATGGTAACTGACTAAAGCAATACCATCTGTGTCTACCAATGGGAAATGTCATAAATGATGTATCAGTGTGGCATAGCACATGGTCCATACAAATAACTTTAGACGTTTTCAAAGAATAGTTGTGCCAATCTAAAGTCCGGATAGATGCACTACTGTGCTGTGCCATGAAAACAATAAAGGGAAAAAATCCTTTATCAGCAGTTTTGAATGTTCATGCAATATATGCTATCTTTATTTTTTTAATCTTCTGTCCAATAGGCGTAATCCTGTTTGATTATTTATGAAAAACTGTCCTAAAGAGGGACCTTACACACCTATTTTCTTGACGGTCAACAGACATGCAGTTGACAAGATGTTGTAGATAGTCTATCTATAAATCCTCTACAATCTATCCAAATAAGGTCTAATAAAACCGCTCTGTTTCCATCACTTTTAGAAGGCTTTCATGTTATTTATTGTTGTCACAATAATGTTGTTGCTTTTGTAAGTCTTACACTGTTTTCAACTGTTTTTATTCTGGTCAATTACTTTTTAAAAATTTTACTTAAGAACTTCCGACTTGCCACTACCGATCAGCCCTTGTATGTAATTAAATAAGATGTAGCATTTAATTTTATTGAAAATATTTTACAACCAGACAACATCTCATGTGTTGAAAAAGCAATTAGTGTACCAAATGTCACAGTTGAAAGGCAGGACACGCGGTGCAGAGGAGAGTCAACAACAAAAGGAGAGCCAAATTGCAAACTGAAGGGCAGCAAACACAAAGCTAACTCCAAAAAATGATCCACGAACTACTGAAAAACACAGCAACTTAAATAGGGTCCCCAATTAGAGGCAAAGTGGGACAGCTGCAGCACAGAGATGCCTAGAGGCACCTCTGTGGTCAAGTCCTGACTGTGGCCAACAGGCGCATAGAGATGCCTAGAGGCCTCCAGCCAGTACACCCCCCAGGGCGTGGGGTGCCAACCGTAAGATTGGAACATCCAAGACAGGGAGGGCAGCAGGCCAGGTGGCGGCTCCAGCCCCGGAGCAGGACACAGTGCCAAGGAAGGAGGAGGCACCGCCCCTGGAGCAGGAAGGGACGCCGGGAAAGGTGGAGGCACAGGAGCCCTGGTGTGTGGTGCCGGCACCAGTGGCACCCAGTCCCCGAGCGTAGGAGGCGGAAGAGTTTTTCCTTCCTCCTCCCAAGGCTGCAGGGGCTCTCTGCAGATCCCCCACGAGTGCGGTGGCAGGAGTACCTTGTCTTCCTCCTCCAACAACTCTGGGTACTCCTACTCCCAAGGCAGCAGGGGCTCTCCTGAGCCCCCATGAGTATGGCGGCAATGGCTTTACCTCCCACCCCCTCGAAGGCCCCCATAGACCCCCGCCCCTGAAAAAAACATATTGGGGGGGAGGGGTTCTTCTGGACTGGTTGCTGGGCCTGTCAAAGACTGTTTTTTAACGTTAACTGATGGTATGTAAGGGTTATCATCGGATATTTTAAATGGAAAATGCTGCATAGGGCACCCTTAATTACAGTGTCTGTTTGCCAGGGTGCTGTGGACGGGATTGGTGGGTGGGGCATTATCCGCAACCAAATTTCAGTCTGATGGTTTCAAGTTCAATTCCAGTGAGGCAAGATATTTTTTGTTGGGGAATTGTTGTTTAGACACACATTTTCTGTTTTTGTAACCTCACCCTTAACCTTCATCCTAACCCTAACCTCATGCCTGTATTTTTCATTTTCAATCAATTACATTAAGGACCAATATAATAGCAACACGTAATAGCAACGTAATAGTGAGTCATAAAGGACCTATAGCACTCGGGATATGTTGACAGCGAACGTAATTGCACCGATTTATGTTCATACTGAACATAATCGCAATTGACAAATTAGTTGTATATGAACATAATTCCTTAGAGATATGGTTGAAAAACTGTAGAATGAGTTGTCAGAAGCCTGAACCTTCAACTATTTAGTAACTAATTTCACAGATTGTTTGTTAAGATACCCAAATAATAATTTGTAGTTGAATGAAAATAAGTTGAGCAAGCACATCATTTTAAACTAGATAAATGTTAAATTCGGGTAGTATTTGGAGTAAACTGCTTTAGTTCCAGTTAATCTCGGAACTACGGTAGATACTAAATAAAAATGAATAGTTAGTTGAAACAGTTGCAGTGCATTACATGAATTACTTGAATAAAATAAAGTGCAAAGTAGGAACAGTGGGGTCAGAAAGTATTGACACATTTGATAAAGTTGATGAATTTAATTATGCTATATAATCACTATACTTAATTTTTTTTTGTTTCAAAGTAACTGTTTCATTAAAGGTATAGATCAAAACCTTTTACAACTGTTTACAATTCCTTTCAATATATCAATATAATATTGATTACTATGTAAGACTGTACAGTAAAACCAACTACCCAGCTTCAGTGTAGTTAGAATGTACAACCCTGCTTCCAGAAAGTTGGGGCGCTTCGTAAAATGCAAATAAAAACAGAATGCAATGACGTGTATTTATTCCTATATTTAATTGAAAATAGTGCAAAGACAAAATATCAACAAAAAAAAAGTTGTTTTGGGAAAAATACATGCCCATTTTGAATTTGAAGCCAGCAACATGTTTCAAATAAGTTAGGACAGGGGCATGTTTACCACTGTTGCATCACCTCTTCTTTTAACAATACTCTATGCGTTTGGGAACTGAGGAGACCAAATGCTGTAGTTTTGAAAGTGAAAGGTTTTCCCATTCTTGCTTGATATAGGATTTCAGCTGCTCAACAGTTCAGAGTCTCCTTTGTTGTATTATTCATTTCATAATGCGCAAAGTATTTTCAATGGGTGACAGGTCTGGAATGCAGAGGCAGGCCTGTTTAGAACCCAGACTCTTGCTACAGTACGGAGCCATGCTGTTGCGATACGTGCAGAATGTGGTTTGGAATTGTTTTGCTGAAAAAAGCAAGGCCTTCCCTGAAAGACGTTGTCTGGATGGCAGCATATGTTGCTCCAAAACCCGTGTTCAGTTGTGCTCAAAAGTATGCACACCCTTGTAGAATTGATAATATATGTACCATTTGTAAAGAAAACATGAGTGAGCAGGCAAAACACGTCTTTTATTTCTTATGGGATTCACATTCAACTGTAACTGTTCAAAAGTCTGCATACCCTTAGGTCTTAATACTGTGTATTGCCCCCTTTAGCATCAATGACAGTCTTTTGTAATAGTCTATGAGGCCCCGAATTCTTGCAGGTAGTATAGCTGCCCATTCATCTTGGCAAAATGCCTCCAGGTCATGCAAAGTCTTTGGTTGTCTTGCATGAACCGTAGGTTTGAAATCTCCCCAGAGTGGCTCGATGATATTAAGGTCAGGAGACTGTGATGGCCACTCCAGAACCTTCACCTTTTTCTGCTGTTTCCACTGGAGGGTCAACCTGGCCTTGTGCTTAGGGTCATTGTCGTGCTGGAAAGTCCAAGAGCATCCCATGTGCAGCTTTCGTACAGAAGAATGCAAATTGTCTGCCAGTATCTTCTGATAACATGCTGCATTCATCTTGCCATTAATTTTCACAAGATTCCCTGTGCCTTTGGAGCTCACACCCCCCAAAACATCAGTGAGCCACCACCATGCTTCTCAGTGGGGATGGTATTCTGTTCGCTATAGGCCTTGTTGATCCCTCTCCAAACATAGCGCTCATGGTTGTGACCATAAAGCTCAATTTTGGTCTCGTCACTCCAAATTACAATGTGCCAGAAGCTGTGTGGCGTGTCAAGGTGTTGTCAGGCATATTGTAACCGGGCTTTTTTGTGGCATTGACGCAGTAAAGGCTTCTTTCTGGCAACTCGACCATGCAGCTCATTTTTATTTAAGTATTGTGGTATTGTGCTCCTTGAAACAACCACACCGTCTTTTTCCAGAGCAGCCTGTATTTCTCCTGAGGTTGCCTGTGGGTTTTTCTTCATATCCTGAACAATTCTTCTGGCAGTTTTGACTGAAATCTTTCTTGGTCTACCTGACCTTGGCTTGGTATCAAGAGACCCCTGAATTTTTCACTTCTTAATAACTGATTGAACAGTACTGACTGGCATTTGCAAGACTTTGGATATCTTTTTATATCCTTTTCAATCTTCATAAAGTTCCATTACCTTGTTACGCAGGTCTTTTGACAGTTGCTTTCTGCTCCCCATGGCTCAGTATCTAGGTTGCTCAGTGCATCCACATGAAAGATAACAAACTCATTGACTATTAATACGCAGACACTAATTGCAATTTAAAATGCCACAGGTGTGGTAAATTCACCTTTATTTGCCATTTTCTCCTGTGTGTGTCACCTTGTGTGTCTATAACAAGACAAAACATTCAAGGGTATGTAAACTTTTGATCAGGGCCATTTGGGTGATTTCTGTTATCATTATGATTTAAAAAGGAGCCAAACAACTATGTGATAGTAAATATTGTTTGTATTGTTTCAATAATAGCCTAATTAAGTTTTTGAGTGGTCATGGAAATCATGTATTTCATTTGTAAGTTCATTCAAATTCAACAAAGGCTCTGATCCTTCATCTGGGAGTATCGCGCATTCATCCATTCATGTCATGCATTCAGCGAGGGGTGATTAGTGCCTGGGTACCAACACTAAGTGCTGTGGGCTGTTGGCAGATTAAGTTGGAAAATGGGGTAAGAAAAACAGGTAAATAGTTTTCTGTTTATCAGTTTAGAATTCTGACAACAGAACAATGTAATATATGCCTATTTAGGAAAAGTCATGGAAGGAGGAGGGTGTAGCTTTCAAAATGGCAGTTTTATTTTAATTTATAAACTCAAACGCCAATTCACGTAGGCATTTGGCGGTCCTAGTGTTAATCATGCAGAGCCATTACCAGTATCCAACTGACCATCTGACTCTAGATAAGTAAAACAGAAACCTCTCCAAATCTTGAAATATGCACGAAAATGGATGAAGTAAGCTGATTGTCTTGTCTATAATGCTTAGTTAATCTACGAACCTGTCTGTTTTCTTTTTCTCATCCTCCAAGGCCCGGAGGGTGTGTTGCAGTCGGTCAGTTAGGATCTCCAGTTCCTGGGTTAGCTTGTACTCCTCACGGAACTGCTCTCCAAGTAGAACCAGGTCACGTGTGGCATCGTGCAGCGGGATGTCACTCAGGTACAGGCCTCTCCGGGTTAAGTCATCCAAGTTCATTACACTGAACATAAACGCAGTGTTGACAATGCATCACCAGAGGCTACAGTAACTAATGAACAGTGGGTGAACACAACTAAACTCTGGGGTGTGTTTTGGAAACAACATACTGCATTAAGCACAATTATTTATGCCCCACTTGTAACTAGCCTTAATTGTTATCTTATGGAGATCCTGGCTAAATAACATTGATATGTCTCACTTGAAAACTCACAAAATTCAGCATAGGACCTTCCTTAGAACCCCTTTGCCAGAGCATAATAAAAAATCCTTTAGCAACCAGACGTGAATTGGTTTGTGCATATGAATCCAACGCTATTTTTGTTGGTGTTGATTTAAAAAATCGTTGTGAAAATTACATTGGATATTTTAAACTCTGTAATCACAATCGACTACCATTATCTTTATTCAAGCATTGGCGATTAAAGTTCAAATAGCACTGTTGATGCCACAGTCAAATCTAGACCTAATTTTCAGATGTAGAATGTGTGAGGTGTGCATGCAATTAAATTTTCATTACAAAAATAAACCAACCAAAACCAAATTGTGGGCAGTCCACTTTGACCTCTCATTGCTACTGTTGTGTTTTATCACAGCTTTGGCGTTTTACCACTGTAGTCACTTAAAACAATAAAAATACTGTTGTTGTTCACCTTTTTCAAGCTTATTTGAAAGGAGATAGATAACTAAAGGACGAGGCTTTACTATATACTGACCACTAAATCTGACCAATTCATCCATATACAACACAACAAGGCTATCATCAAAGATTATCGGAAGTGTGGAGTAATGATCA
>JACXGI010009793.1:14946-29498 GCA_016801175.1 Esox masquinongy | reverse complement strand
TACAACCAGCCTGACTGACCTAAATACAGGGTTAGTATATTACAACCAGCCTGACTGACCTAAATACAGGGTTAGTATATTACAACCAGCCTGACTGAACTAAAAACAGGGCTGGTATATTACAACCAGCCTGACTGACCTAAAAACAGGGTTAGTATATTACAACCAGCCTGACTGACCTAAATACAGGGTTAATATAATACAACCAGACTCACTGACCTAAATACAGTGTTAGTATATTACAACCAGCCTGACTGACATAAATACAGAGTTAGTATATTGCAACCAGCCTGATTGACCTAAATACAGGGTTAGTATATTACAACCAGCCTGACTGACCTAAATACAGGGTAGTATATTACAACCAGCATGACTGACCTAAATACAGGGTTAGTATATTATATCCAGCCTGACTGACTTAATTACATGGTTAATATAACACAACCAGCCTGACTGACCTAAATACAGGGTTAATATAATACAACCAGCCTGACTAACTTAAATACAGGGTTAATATAACACAACCAGCCTGACTGACTTAAATACAGGGTTAATATAATGCAACCAGCCTGACTTACATACAGGGTTAGTATATTACAACCACCCTGACTGACTTACATATATGGCTAATATAATACAACCAGCTTGATTGACCTAATTACAGGGTTAATATAACACAACCAGCCTGACTGACTTAAATACATTGTTAATATAATACAACCTGCCTGACCGGGGCCTGATGTACCACATACTGCCTACATACCTTTGAGAGCTCCCTCTGCCCTGTGTTTCCAGACGTGGCCAACAAGGTTTTGCTGGGTCTGTTTACCTGTGAGATGATGACCAAGATGTACAGCCTGGGCCTGCAGGCCTACTTTGTGTCCCTGTTCAACCGCTTTGACTGCTTTGTGGTGTGTGGGGGCATCACGGAGACCATCCTCGTAGAGCTGGCCATCATGTCCCCTCTGGGCATCTCGGTGTTCCGCTGTGTTCGGCTGCTCAGGATCTTCAAGGTCACACGGTGAGACGGATCACAGTCATGTGACATGGGGACGAGTTTAGCATTTTTCACCTCCAAAAGGTTTAGGTTGGGGGTGTTGGGAAGAGCAACTGATCCTGGATCTGTTCCAAGGGGTTAACCTCACCATGTCGCAGGTCGCATTATATTTTGTCAGTTGTTTATGCTCTTCGGTCAGAATTCAGTTATAGTGCTAGAATGTGTGGCTTGCAGTGGCCTAGGCTTCAGCTTGCATTGCACATGTATCATGGGGTTGAACCAGGCCACTGCTCTGACTGCAAAAAGTCAATTAAACAGGCTTTCCACTACTATTGTTTGCTTAAGTGGGTGCGTATGTTTGTGTATGTGTGTGTGTGTGTGTGTGTGTGTGTACGTGCTTGCGTGTGGTGTGTGTGTGGTGTGTGTGTGTGTGTGTGTGTGTGTGTGTGTGTGTGTGTGTGTGTGTGATTTCCTAACCACTACCACTCTCCATTGCCCAGTCACTGGCAGTCCCTCAGTAACTTGGTGGCGTCGCTGCTCAACTCCATGAAGTCCATCGCTTCCCTGCTGCTGCTCCTCTTCCTCTTCATCATCATCTTCTCCCTGCTGGGCATGCAGGTGTTTGGGGGAAAGTTCAACTTTGATGAGACACAGACCAAGAGAAGCACCTTCGACAACTTCCCCCAGGCGCTGCTCACTGTCTTTCAGGTGGGGAACCGTGTATGTGGAACATCCTGGTGGGTTCTCCATTTTCTGTTCTCCCAGCAGAAGTTACCATCTATTGTTATAGTGTATGGAAAGCCTGCTGATGATGACATCATGATGCCGTCTAACCAAGTGGATTAGTAGTCAAAAACAGGGTTTGTGCTGTTAGTGATTGAATAAATTAATGCTCACTATATATTACTAAATATATCTATCCACAATAGTTGGCTTAATACAAGTAGGTACTGTACAGTTAAGTCTGGAGTTGATTCCAGGCATGGTATTCACATTTGGAAGCTGTTGCTGTGAACCCACAACTTGCAGTCAAAGGCGCTCTCAATGTAAGTGAAACAGGCCATCCTTAGGTTGCAAAAAAAATAAATTCCATCAGAGAGATAGCAGGAACATTAGGAGTGGCCAGATCAACGGGTTGGTAGATTCTGAGAAAAAAAGAACGCCTGCATGTCTGGATGCCTGGATGTCCACGGCATGTCAAGTTTACCATTAAGAAAAGACTTCACAAGAGCAAATACAGAGGGTTCACCTCAAGGTGCAAACCATTCATAAGCCTCAAGAATAGAAAGGCCAGATTCGACTTTCATTTTTTGGACAGATGAAACTAAGATCAACCTGTACCAGAATGATGGGATAAAAAAAGTATGGAGAAGGCTCTGAATGACTCTTGATCCGAAGCATACCAAATCATCTGTAAAACATGGTGGAGGCAGTGTGATGGCATGGGCATGCAAGGCTTCCAATGGCACTGGGTCACTATTGTTTAGTGAAGCAGCTGGATGAATTCTGATGTGTATAGGGATATATTGTCTGCTCAGATTCAGACAAATTAAGCGAAGTTGATTGGACGGCGCTTCACTTTACAGATGGACAATGACCCAAAACATACTGCGATCGCAACCCAGGAGTAAGGCAAAGAAGTGAAAAATCCTGCAATAGCCAAGTCAATCACCTGATCTCATCCCGATCAAGCATGCATTTCACTTGCTGAAGACAAAAATTAAGAACAAACAACAACTGAAGACAGCTGCAGTAAAGGCCTGGCAAAGCATCACAAAGTAAAACCCAGGAAAACCCAGCATTTGGTGATGTTCATGCATTCCAGACTTGTACAGGCCTGCAAAGGATTCTTGACAAAGTATTAAAAGTGAACATTTTATTTATGATTGTGTTAATTTGTCCAATTACATTTGAGTCCCTGAAATAAGGGGACTGTGTATGAAAATGATTGCAATTCCTAAATGTTTCGTACAATATTTTTGTTCAATCCCTTGAATTAAAGCTGAAAGTCTGCACTTCAATTGCACCTCGGTTGTTTCATTTCAAATCCATTGTGGTGGCATACAGAGACGAAATTATGAAAATTGTGTCAATCTCCAAATATTTCCGGTCCTAACTGTTTGTGAATGGCATTTACAGACATTCATGGTCTGCTTTCCATTTGACAACTCCTCTATCTGTTTTTTTGTACATTGTGTAACATTGCTATGTTGCCCCATCATCTATCCCCGTATTTCTGTCAGTATATGTAAATTATGCTTTATGCTGAATGTGTTTTCAAGGAATCACACATGAACTGTAGACCCAATTTAGTGTTATTCACCACTTGATCTTCCGACCAATCAGATCAATCTCTGGAAATGATCTGATGGGTCAAGAGCGGATGTGATTGGTCAAAAGAACAATTAGTGGAGAAAATGACCAGAATCCTGCTGTGCATCTGAACGCGGGTATTGTCTGTAGCATCCAAAATGACCAAGTGTGTTGTGTCCAGATTCTGACCGGTGAAGACTGGAACGCTGTGATGTATGACGGCATCATGGCCTACGGCGGCCCTTCCTCCTCCGGGATGATTGTCTCCTTCTACTTCATCATCCTTTTCATCTGTGGAAACTGTATCCTTTCTGTACCACACTCATCCTCCCTCCCTCCCTCCCGCAGGCCAGGTAATCACAATCTGCTCTGACTAATATTGGTTCCAATCGCATTCTGCTCTGAAGAACCTGGCGGGCGAACTGACAGGAGGATTGGCTCGTTGTAATGGCTGGAATGGACTGATGGAGTTATCAGCCACATCGAGGACTCCCGCTAACCTCCTCTAATCCAGACTCCCTCCAGAGTTTGGCATTCTGAATGGGCTTAATCTCGATTAACCCAGAACTAAAGTTTTGCGTAATTGTTCAGATGCTGAAGTTCTGGGTCCGTTTGTGTTCTGAGATAACATCGGCGCCGAAATGAATTGTTGCACCCTTTCTGTTTGAAAACTATTAGCAGGTTTATGAGCCAAATCTAACACCTTAGAAGTAGGGGATTGCTAACACCTTAGAAGTAGGGGATTTGTCTGAGGCTCTGGAAGTAATGCTGTTTGATATCTCAAGTAAATCGTTGGTTCATTACAGATCTACAATACCATTTTTAATGAAGTAATCTGTCCATGAGAGATAATGTAAGCATTAGCGGAAAGGCCCAAAACCAAAAACTATCTTCTCCAAGTCCATACCATCCAGCACTTTCATTTTTTACTTCAGAACTTGCCCTGTACTAGTCTTTCTCTCTGTTGCCAGTCTGAAGCTTCTGGATGAGTGTACAGTATATTCCTTTTGTCCTTGATGGATCACTTTGCCCAGACATCCTGCTGAACGTCTTCTTGGCCATTGCTGTGGACAACCTGGCAGACGCTGAGTCTCTCACTCCAGGAGACAAAAAAGAGAAGAAGGAAGAGGTAAAAATTGATTTGTTGTTGATTTTTAAAACAACACGTTGTGCATTAGATTGTATGCATATTACATACAATACATGGTAACTCGCACTGGTTGAATTTGTTACAGGAACCAGCAGAGGAGGAAGACGAGAATATTGCAGGTACATGGAAAAAACAGGCCTGTGTGTGTGTGTGTGTGTGTGTGTGTGTGTGTGTGTGTGTGTGTGTGTGTGTGTGTGACTGGTCTGTGACTGTGTCTGGTCTGTGATTGTGTGACTGGTCTGTGACTGGTCTGTGACTGATCTGTGTCTGTGTGTGACTGGTCTGTGACTGTGTCTGTGACTGTGTCTGTGACTGTGTCTGTTACTGTGTATGACTGGTCTGTGACTGTGTGTGACGGGTCTGTGACTGTGTTGTGACTGGTCTGTGACTGTGTTCTTCCATCAGAAGAGGAGGAGGACCTGGAGGCTCCAGCAGGGCCACGTCCAGCCATCTCTGAGCTGGTCAAGAAGGAGAAGATCACCCCCATCCCTGACGGCAGCGCCTTCTTCATCTTCAGCAAGACCAACCCGTAGGTTACACACACAAACACACACTCTCACAAACACTCACACACACACACACACACACACACACACACAAATAATTAGTGCATATTTTCTTTGCCTGTTCTCAGAGCTTTTGTTTTGCTGTTCTGTCTGTTGTGTTTGTCAGGATTCGGGTGGGATGCCACAAACTCATCAACCACCACATTTTCACCAACCTTATCTTGGTCTTCATCATGCTGAGCTCTGTGTCACTTGCTGCAGAGGACCCAATACGCAACTTCTCTGCACGCAACATCGTAAGTGCTAGAAACTTCTGTCGCACTTAACATTATGTTGTCAAATTTGTAGGATCCCACAATTTACAGAAATTATTAAGCTGCACAGTAGCACATGAAGTAAAGCTGAAGAAAACAAATATTCTGTCTTGATTTGTAACAATACATGGAAGTTATTTTTTTAAGGTTATTGAAATGTATTAAATGATCTAGTTATAAGTGTTTTTAACTTTGAGAACTCTCCCCCTTGAACCTTTGAGGCAGCAGATTCATTGACTTTCATTCACTGAGTTTCAGTATGTGAACACATTGTACTAAATTAAAGATGAACTTTAAGACAGTGTCATTGTGGTGGAGGATGGATGCCTTCAGGGGGGAGATCTTAATGGAATTAAACAAGGACAAGATAATGTATTATTAAATATTGTACTGTTACATGGATTTGTTTGATTATCTCAATGCTGCTAATGTTCTTTTTATACTCTTTCCTGCTCACATGGATCAGCCATTGTTTTTCTTATGCCTTTGATGTACATACCTGCATTTCTAACCTGTATACTCTTTGTTAAACATGTACGTTGCTTTTTGCAGATACTTGGTTACTTTGACTATGCTTTCACGGCTATCTTTACTGTTGAGATCCTGTTGAAGGTAAATGGCCTGTGTCCGTCTCTCCGTGCTGTCCACTAACTGCCCCCACAGTAACATGCCCCCACGTCTTGTTGCCTTCCAGGTCCTAGGCTATGCAGATTATGTCTTCACTAGTATGTTTACATTTGAGATCGTGTTGAAGGTAACCCTCGTTAACGGCAACAGAGCACCTTGCTGCATTCAATCCTTGTGTGTCACCTGCTGCCACTACAGTACTACCTGCCTTGTTTTCTTTTCTTTTTACTCCATGGCACCTCTTTTAACTAGCACGACCTTACAAGCATCATCATTAGATGATTCAGTGTTTCCCAATCCTGGTCTGAGGCCCCAAAGGAGTGCACAGTTTTAAAGTACTCATACTCTTGACTCTCTGGTTCCAATGAATCAGCCAAGCCTTTTCTTTGAGTCAGGTATCTGAGTGCAAAAGTAAATACTAAACTACGCACCTCTTTAGGACCCCAGGAACAGGATTAGGAAACATTGAGCTGAGTCTTCTACTACTACACACTAACGCAAGAGTTGTTCAATTTCTACTGATCACCAAACTAATTACAGGAAGGAAACAAAGACAAACTACCCACAATATTGGTGTCATCCTGTCTGTCATGTTTGGGAACGTCAACATTGAGTTTAAATGTTTTTTTGGGAAATAAACCGTTAACACAATTTTGTGCTAGTCAAAACATATTATGCAACTCTTTGTGCGAAGAAACAGATTTGAATGCACCGTTAGGACGTATAGCTTTGACTGAAGTTGAGCTTGTCATCATTTGGGAGAATTTTTATTATTTTTTTTTACAAACATTTGAGGCCATCTCCAGTCAAAGCCAACTCCATATCTCATACGGCTGACTGATATTCCGATAGCTACCAAATCATAAAAGAGGGGGCAAACCAACCATGTTCATGTCGAGCATGGGCTTTCCCCTAACTGACTGAGTGCATAGAAATGTAGTGTTTCCTTTGGACCCGTTAAGAGGGCAGGCCTACCCAGGCCAGTGCTGTCCTGGGGCCAATTCAAGAAGGCACACCTTAGGAAACATGTTTTGCAATGGAAAGAGAGAACAAGGGTTTCTCATTGGACAAGTTACGATAGAAGATCTCCGGCTTTAATTTTTTGGTTTCCTCATTTCTGTTTTAGCAGTACACTGCGCCATCTTTCTCTACCCCCCCCCGCTCTTTCTCTCGCGGGAGGTTCAGCTGGTCTCTATATTTACATGCACTCAGGACGATAAATCCTTTACTGCGTTGTCTACTTCTCTGCCTGCTGAAGTCTGAATTTTTAATTGGGAGCTGCTTTATTGTCCCCCTCCCTTATATCCAAGCTATTAAAGAACATGAAGGAATGTGCTTTAAGGGAAACGGCCGTACATGAATGTGTCAGTGAACGTATTTGGTTTTCCAATCGCTATTAGCCTTCTTGTCGTTCCTCTCAGATGGTAAATAGAATATCTGTTCTCACATGGCGGTAATGAGCTGCATGTTTTGTTTTCTGTGCCACCGGTGAGCCTGTTTGTTAGCCGATTGTTAAACGAATGGCTCACTACTACATTCATGTAGCTCAGTGCCGTGGGGTGGCGACGGTTAGCTGCTAGCCTCCTGTTTCTCTGCTCTGAGCTCGCCACCCTGAAATAGAGTGATCTATAAGAGTGTGGAAATGTGTGGGTGTGTGTGGGGGAGTGAGTGTGTTCCTGTGTGTGCCGTGTACCCCTGTCAGTCTGTCTGTGTGTATGTATGTGTTTTGGCGTGTGTTTCTTAGGGTATGTTATTGGTCTAATGTGCTTTGCCTTTCCCTGCAGATGACGACGTACGGAGCGTTCCTCCATAAAGGGGCGTTCTGTAGGAACACCTTTAACCTGCTGGATCTGCTGGTGGTGGGGGTCTCTCTGGTCTCCTTCTGCATTCAGTAAGTCTGCTGCTGCCCTCTGCCCACTTCAGTCTCTCTCCATCCCTCTTTCTTCAGCCTCTATCCAGTCTCATTCATTCTTAGTTTTACCTCTCTCTCCATATTCCATCCTCCCTCTCTTTATTATTCTCCCTCTCTTGCTTTCTCTCTCTCCCCCTTTCTCTCCCTCTCACACTCTCTGTCTCCCTCTTTCTCTTTCTTTCTTTCTCTTTCTCTTCCCCTACCCCCTCCCTCTCTGTTTCTTCTCTCTCTGACCTATCACTTGTTTTTGTCTATGACTTGTGAGAGTACAGAGTGCATGTCAGTGACTGAGTGTCTGGTGTTTTGTCAGTGACTGAGTGTCTGGTGTTTTGTCAGTGACTGAGTGTCTGTGGTGTTTTGTCAGTGACTGAGTGTCTGTGGTGTTTTGTCAGTGACTGCGTGTCTGTGGTGTTTTGTCAGTGACTGAGTGTCGGTGGTGTTTTGTCAGTGACTGCGTGTCTGTGGTGTTTTGTCAGTGACTGCGTGTCTGTGGTGTTTTGTCAGTGACTGAGTGTCTGTGGTGTTTTGTCAGTGACTGAGTGTCTGTGGTGTTTTGTCAGTGACTGCGTGTCTGTGGTGTTTTGTCAGTGACTGAGTGTCTGTGGTGTGTCTATGTCTTTCAGGTCCTCTGCCATTTCAGTGGTGAAGATTCTGAGAGTCCTCCGGGTGCTCAGACCCCTGAGGGCCATCAACAGAGCCAAAGGCCTCAAGGTCACCCAGTGTATTCCTCCTTCTTTACTTAGCTCTCCACCTCCTCCTCCTTCTTTACCTAGCTCTCCTCCTCCTTCTTTACCTAGCTCTCCTCCTCTTCCTTTATCTAGCTTTCCTCCTCCTCCTCCTCCTTTACCTAGCTTTCCTCCTCCTCCTTTACCTAGCTCTCCTCCTCCTCCTTTACCTAGTTCTCTTCTTCTTTTACCTAGCCCTCCTCCTCCTCCATCTACTTTACCTAGCTCTCCTCCTCCTCCTTCTTTACATAGCTCTCCTCCTCCGCCTCCTTCTTTAGATACCTAGCTCTCCTCCTCCTTCTGTACCTAGCTCTCCTCCTCTTCCTTCTCCTTTCCCTAGCTCTCCTCCTCCTCCTTTACCTAGCTCTCCTCCTCTTCCTCCTCCTTTACCTAGCTCTCCTCCTCTTCCTCCTTTAGATACCTAGCTCTCCTCCTCCTTCTTTACCTAGCTCTCCTCCTCTTCCTCCTCCTTTACCTAGCTCTCCTCCTCTTCCTCCTTTAGATACCTAGCTCTCCTCCTCCTTCTTTACCTAGCTCTCCTCCTCCTTCTTTAGATGCCTTGCTCTCCTCCTCCTCCTCCTCCTTTACCTAGCTCTGCTCCTCTTCCTTCTTTACCTAGCTCTCCTCCTCCTCCTTTAGTCACCTAGCTCTCCTCCATTTTGGCCCATTGATTAAAAATCCTCATGTCATTCATTTTAACAGTAAAATAAAAGCATTACATTAATGTAGTTGCCAGTTAAACTCACTGCCCAACCCAAATGTGACTTCCACTTTTAACCTACCCTGATTCAAATTTGAGAGGCATGGGGATCTTCCACATCAGGCTTATGAGAAGCACTAAGGGTCAACTGCCTTGCTCAAGGACAGACAGAATGTTCACCTTCCCTGCTCAGGGATTTGATCTAGAAACCTTCTGGTTTGGGCAAATGCTCTAACCACTTGACTACCTACCTAAACCTCTCATTGTCAGTAATTACTACATTTTTGTCATTATAGTAATTCAGCAGACAACCTTATCTACCGATATTTATAGTTACTGCATGTCAGATAGCTTGTGTTAACCTTTGACCTTTGTCCCCAACAGCATGTTGTTCAGTGTGTGTTTGTGGCCATCAGGACTATTGGTAACATCATGATCGTCACCACACTGCTGCAGTTCATGTTTGCCTGCATAGGAGTACAACTCTTTAAGGTCAGCACCTTAACACTGCCTCTGCAATAAGCACCTTCACACTGCCTCTGAGGTTAGCATCTTAACACTGCCTCCACAATAAGCACTTCAGCATTGCCTCTGAGGTCAGCACCTTAACACTGACTCTGCAATAAGTACCTTAACACGGCCTCTGAGGTCAGTACCTTGACACTAGATTAGAAGAAGTAGGGACTACAGAAACATGCCAAAAATGTGTTTGTGTGTCTGTGTTTTCTAGGGTGTGTCGTAATGTATTGGCGCTTTTCCACTGCATGGTACCGGCTCACCTCGCCTCGTTGGTTTTCCACTGCAGATAGTACCCTGTACCCGCCCGTAGTGACATCGCAGGAAAACTGCCATGACTCCACCTCCAACACGACACACACGGGCACAACAATGGAGATATCGTACACCTAATACCGGCGAAAAGCTAGCATTTGCCAACTAATATAAACCCTGCAGTGAACAGAAAAATCTCTTGAATGAACTCCATCAATTTTCTTTTAAATTGACGAGCTTTGAACGTGGCAAATCAAAAGTAAACTAAATCTGGATAACATGGTCACAGACACTGTTTGAAAAACAGTGAAAAAGTAGAATAGAATTATCGCCCTGCAGTATAAAAGATGACGTAACTGCAATGTTCTGTTAGATTTAAGCGTATACACCTAAGATTTCAACGCCAACACATTTAAAACAACCTACACAACCCCTCCATCTCCATTAAAAGGTATAAATAATTGCTTTATTAATTGCCGGCTATAATACCACCCCGACTGACTCAAGAGTAGCCTACTGTACACAAGGCAGCGTTTATACTGGTAGTAAGGAGGAAGCACGCGTGGACAGTAACTTTGGTCTTAATACATTGCAGACTGCAAAAATAGTTAGAAAGCTTGGTAGGCTGCTTCTTTTTGGCTTGATATTACTACTTTGACCAGTGCAATGTATGTCAGATAGCCTATAGAAAAACCCAGAGTAGGAAGAAGACGAGGTCCTTTTCTAGGTTACAAAAACAGCGCGTCTTGTGAGTCTCACGGGGATAAAGAGTTGATTTCAACGCCAGTGCGTAGGTCCAAACCGAGAGGAGTTTTGGGAAAATACGATCGCTTAAATTACGAGTCTGGTCCTATGCACTGGCACTGAAATTAACCCATTTCAATGCGCACAAAGAGGCGCTGTTCTCGTCTTAACCATTCTCTGACACTGGATGGCTAACACGCTTTGAGTCACTCTTGTCCAATCAGAAGTCTTCCGTGTTTTCACGTCACCTTTTGGTATCGCCTCAGCTCGCTTGGAACCTCGACGAAGCAGGTACTAAAAAAAGTATCTGGTACCAAGTACTATCCCAACTTTTGGCCAGTGGAAAAGCAAAAAAGGCCAACCGAGTCGAGCCGAGTGGAGCCGGTACCATGCAGTGGAAAAGCGCCATTAGTATCCTTCGTGTGTAGACAGTATCCAAGACAGTGACCCAGGGTACATTTTTGTTAGAAGATGTTTAGAAGATGTGTTTGCTGTGCTTCTCAGGGGAAGTTTTACCGCTGCACAGATGAAGCCAAGTCCAGCCCTGACGAATGCAAGTCAGTTGCTTGATGAATTTGTCTGTCTATACACAACAAACTGACACCATTTATTTTATACCGTTTATTGTTCATGTATTCTGTTGTGTGTTTGATTTAAGCATGTTGCTCATAAAGATTACATTCATACTATAACATGTTATTCAAATTGTTTACATCTTGGTGCTAAGTGTATACCCTGTCCATTAACCACTAAACCCTGTGTGCTCTAACCTCTAAGCCCTGTGTGCTCTAACCTTTAAGCCCTGTGTGTTTTAACCTCTATGCCCTGTGTGCTCTAAACTCTTAGCCCTGTGTATTCTAAATTCTAATCCCTGTGTGTTCTAAACTCTAAGCCCTGTGTGTTCTAACCTCTTAGCCCTGTGTGTTCTAACCTCTTAGCCCTGTGTGTTCTAACCTCTTAGCCCTGTGTGTTCTAAACTCTAAGCCCTGTGAGTTCTAAACTCTAAGCCCTGTGTGTTCTAAACTCTAAGCCCTGTGAGTTCTAAACTCTAAGCCCTGTGTAACTTCTACCCTCCCAGAGGCACCTTCATCCTTTATAAAGACGGAGATGTCAACCAGCCCACCATTCATAAGAGAGTGTGGCACAACAGCGAGTTCAACTTTGACAATGTGCTCATGGCCATGATGGCTCTGTTCACTGTATCTACCTTCGAGGGATGGCCCGCGTAAGAAGCACTGCTCACTGTACATTAGACTCGGCTCATATGTCTGGGAACAGCTACAATTAAATGTGTCCTCAACCTCTATCTCTCCAACACACACTTTATTCTCTCTCTTTCTTCCTCTCTTCCATGTGCAAGTCATTGAAATTCAACTGCTGGCTCCTTACACAACTTGTCTGCTCCTCTAGGGCCTGCTTAACAGGCTGACATTTGTGCAAGATTGTAAAGGAAAATAAATGAATTGACAAATATAGAATCCCAATATGTAGATATAGGAACTTAACTCTCTCTCTCTCTCTCTCTCTCTCTCTCTCTCTCTCTCTCTCTCTATCGATCTATCGATCTATCTACCTACCTATCAGCCATAACATTATGACCACTGACAGGTGAAGTGTATAACACTGATAATCTTGTTATCATGGCACCTGTCAGTGGGTGGGATAGATTAGGCAGCAAATGAACATTCTGTCCTCAAAGTGGATGTGTTAGAAGCCGGAAAAATGGGCAAACGTAAAGATCAGAGCGACTTTGACAAGGGCCAAATTGTGATGGCTAGACGACTGGGTCAGAGTATGTCCAAAACTGCAGCCTTTGTGGGGTGTTCCCGGTCTGCAGTGGTCAGTACCTATCAAAAGTAGTCGAAGGAAGGAAAACCGGTGAACCGGCGACCGGGTCATGGGCTGCCAAGGCACATTGATGGACGTGGGGAGCGAAGGCTGGCCCGTGTGGTCCGATCCAACAGACGAGCTACTGTAGCTCAAATTGCTGAAAACGTTAATTCTGGTACTGATAGAAAGGTGTCAGAACACACAGTGCATCGCAGTTTGTTGCGTATGGGGCTGCGTAGCCGCAGACCAGTCAGGGTGCCCATGCTGACCCCTGTTCACTGCTGAAAGCACCTACAATGGGCACGTGAGCATCAGAACTGGACCACGGAGCAATGAAAGAAGCTGGCCTGGTGTGAGGAATCACGATTCCTTTTACATCTTGTGGATGGCCAGGTGCGTGTGTCACTTACCTGGAGAACACATGGCACCAGGATGCACTATGGGAAGGAGGCATGCAGGCGGAGGCAGTGTGATGCTTTGGGCAATGTTCTGCCGGGAAACCTTGGGTCCTGCCATTGATATGGATGTTACTTTGACATGTACCACCTACCTAAGCATTGTTGCAAACTATGTGCACCCTTGGCAACGATATTCCCTGATGGCATTGGCCTCTTACAGCAGGATAATGCCGCCTGCCACAAAGCAAAAATGGTACAGGAATGGTTTGAGGAACACAACAACGAGTTCGAGGTGTTGACTTGGCCTCCAAATTCCCCAGATCTCAATCCAATCGAGCATCTGTGGGACGTGCTGGACAAACAGGTCCGATCCATGGAGGCCCTACCTCGCAACTTACAGGACTTAAAGGATCTGCTGCTAATGTTTTGGTGCCAGATACCACAGCACACCTTCAGAGGTCTAGTGGAGTCCATGCCTCAACGGGTCAGGGCTGTTTTGGCGGCAAAAGGGGGACCTACATGATATTAGGCAGGTGGTCATAATGTTATGGCTGATCGGTATATATATATATATATATCCTTTTTTACATTATTTTGGGGTCCTTGTAATCTGAGAGAAATGTCCATTTCCTACTGTGATTATTGTTGTACCTTTGACTGGAAGTTATGAAGTGCAGTTGAGTTTTGTGGACAGTTTTCGCTTTAGAGCACAGACTTACTGAATAGCTCAGTCTGTACGTTGTACTTTTCTACATTGCGGTCAAATAGTTTGCCACGGAGTGCTGTCGGTTAAAGCCAAATGTAGTCTACAATTACTTTGAGATTTTTGTACAGTTTTTCCTGTAGGTGATGCCATTCGTTGATTGTTATAATGTTGTTGGCCGAAGTTGTGTTGGTGGTGTTTTGTGAGCCAGGTTGCAGGACAAGCTAGATAGTAATCTGGTGGCGTCTTAGACTTTGTGGGTTGGAGTGTGGATCACTTGTTTTTATGTGGGGCCATAATTAAAAATAGGCCTGATTCTTCCCTGTATGCATTATTTAGAATTTTTTATTTGATCTAGAAGTCTTGATAATGATTAATAATAATGTATATTCCCTGCGCTACTGTTCACACAACTGCCTTTGGGATTTTTGGGGTCAAATTTATTACCACAAGATCTTGGTTATGAGTCCTTCATTCCAGTGAAAGTTTACACGCAGTGTTTGATGAGATATTTAATATTTGATCTTCAGATCTTTGCTAAGCATTAGGTGTCTTTCCCTGTCTACCTCTGTCTCTCAGGTTGCTCTACAAGGCCATAGACTCTAACAGGGAGAATCTGGGTCCAATCTACAACTACCGCATTGAGATCTCCATCTTCTTCATCATCTACATCATCATCATTGCTTTCTTCATGATGAACATCTTTGTGGGTTTCGTCATCGTCACATTTCAGGAACAGGGAGAGAAAGAGTACAAGAACTGTGAGCTGGATAAGAATCAGGTCAGAAGATGTGTAATTGTGTGTGTGTGTGTGTGTGTGTGTGTGTGTGTGTGTGTGTGTGTGTGTGTGTGTGTGTGTGTG
>JACXGI010009793.1:0-14846 GCA_016801175.1 Esox masquinongy | reverse complement strand
TACTTTGGGCACAGAATGTGTTTGTCTTCTGTTGGAGAAAGCAAGTCGGCACAGATGCGCTTCATGATTTGCATAAATGCAAAAGAGAAGGCAGCTCTGTTTCCTTGGATGTGGGAAGACTAACGTGTACACCGGTATTCTAGATGAGCCTGCTGAACAATCTGTTTTTGACAATCTGATGACATCATGACTAGTTGTGTTTATGCCACATTAAAAGGTAGGCTGATGCGTTTTAGAAGTTAAAAGACAAATCTTTACAATTAGGCCCACAGAGTCATTATTATATAAATAGGGATTTTTGGACTAATTCTCAGGAGGGCACATAAGGGAAAGACATTAAATGTTCTTTCACCCCTGGATTATATAAACCTGGGCAGAAGGGGAGGGGAGATTTTCACATGTAGGTTACTAAGTTCAATTAGACTGTCCTTCCCAAATAAAATGAATGGTGCGAAACACGACGGCGCAACTTGATGTTTCCCTCCAGAGTTGTCCGCCCGCGCTCTTCCTACTCTCTCTTGGACCAGATACAACAGTATAGTCAAATGTAACTCGGTTCATTCATGAGAACGAATGCAATCTGTGAGGAACATCGAAACAGAGATTGTTTCTTTCGCAAATCCTACCAGTGAACGACATAATTTTCGCAGGGTTGTAGAAAGCAGAGTGCGATGACATGGAGAACATGCTTAGTTTAGGTTTTCATGTATTTCCATCCACATTTAGTGGATGTAGTGTACAACTGTGTGTGTGTGTGTGTGTGTGTGTGTGTGTGTGTGTGTGTGTGTGTGTGTGTGTGTGTGTGTGTGTTCTACAGCGTCAGTGTGTGGAGTACGCCCTGAAGGCTCGCCCGCTGAGGAGGTACATCCCTAAGAACCCCTACCAGTACAAGTTCTGGTATGTGGTCAACTCCACCGGGTTTGAGTACATCATGTTCGTCCTCATCATGCTGAACACTCTGTGTCTGGCTGTGCAGGTGAGGACAGGTTCAACCCAACACTTTCACGGGACGTGAGCTTGTCGAAAGGAATAGTGAAATATGTCCCTGCCTCTGTGTCCGTCTCCTTGTCCTGTCTGTAGCACTACGGCCAGTCTGCGACGTTTAACTATGTGATGGACATCCTCAACATGATTTTCACCGCTGTTTTCACTGCTGAGATGGTTATCAAACTGATTGCCTTCAAACCCAGGGTAAGGACACACGCTGGCATGTCTTTCCTTGATTTAGAATTCTTGTTTTTATCTGAGCAATTTTACCTCAGTTAGCATTTAGGTCTCTGTCATATTGTCTTTGTAAGACTAAGCTTATTAAGGTCAATGACAATTATTTGTAGCCTCTTTAGCTCGTCTTTACCGAGGGTGCCAGGAATGGTGGAGGTCACTGTGGTGGCGTATCTCCCATCTCACACAGATTTAACTCTCATTCTTTGACTGTTTTCAACCTGTATGTCTCTACCATTAGGTTTGGTTATTTTCTATATAGTATCTTTATTTGTTTGTTTCTGACTTGTTTACACACCCTCCTGCCGCTCCTCACCACCTCCTGCCACTCCTCACCTCTCCTGCCGGCCCCCACCACCTCCGGTACCTGTTGGCCCCTAGCTGTTTGTTGAGAAGAAGGACAGGGACCCAGTAAGAGACTGAGTGGTGTGGTGCAGTGATTAAGGAATTTCTCTCTGTGACTCTCAGCTACTACTGCATGTCTGGGAACATTAACTGATCTGACTACAACCTTCTAATGCCTCAACATTGAAAGCCCACTCATGCAGTGGGATAGATGAATAGATAACATTTGATGTAAGCAGCCGAGATGAGACCAGTAGCCCAGTGTTAGTTAATGCAGTATTTTTCTATTAACCTCTCCACGAACCCCCTTCCTGCTCCCCCAACCTCACTCAGGGGTATTTTGGGGACGCCTGGAACGTGTTCGACGCCCTGGTCGTCATGGGCAGCATAGTAGACATTGTGCTTAGTGAGATTGATGTAAGTAAGCCCCGTCCTTGGCCCCTCCCTGGGCCCTGCTAGGCCACGCCCTCTCTCTACTCGCCTATCTGCCCCCGTCTGTTTGTTGTGGGTTCTGATGGAAGCTGTACTGGTGCAGAACGTTCCGATGTATTTTTGAAAGAAAAACATTTATTTTTTGTTACTTTACATACGCTCTTATCCAGAGAAACCTTCTGGACCAACTAATACCAACGAATATTAGAGATAAATCGACCGATTTATCCCCTTGTTGGCTTGGAGATTCAACCAGCCACCTTTCGGTTAACAGCCCAATTGTGTAACCCGTAGGCTAGCTATATGACACACACATTTATAGTGTAGAACAGCTCGACAGCTACAATGGGCAGTAGTATTAGCTCTATTCCTAAAGGTTTTCTATCTGCAACATTCGGGATGTTTCACCTCACTGAAAACAGCCCCCGGTCAGGTTGTTTGGCCTGCTGTTTCTGCTGACTACAGCTACCAACCTGACACACTCAGTCTTCCTTATTGATTGTTCTGGTCTTAATGGCTACTTTTCTCTTTCTCTCCTTCTCTGGTGTCCCATGCTGACTCATCATCATCATCATCAATCTCTTTTTTTTGTCATCTTCTCTGTGTTTTTGTATCTCCTCTTCATCCCCCTCTTGCGTGGCGTGGCTTGCGTTAACAGCACTATTTCACTGATGCGTGGAACACGTTTGACGCCTTAATTGTGGTTGGTAGCGTCGTTGACATTGCTATCACTGAAGTGAACGTAAGTACCACCTTTTCTGCTTCTTCTGTGGGACCGAAGCCTTACAATGAAGCCAGAACGTAAACATTAGCACCATCACCAAGCGTGTCCTGAGATTATCGAAGACGCTTGGGTTCACTGTCAGTAAATAGTCCCGAGGCATCCTAAATAACAGTCAACCCTCTCCGGTCATGAATTCTGTTATGATATCACATCAGACCGGCAGTGCCTCATGGTGTCTAATCGGTGTTACACTGCTACCTCTTCCAGTGTTGTCATCATACTTCCAATAAGACTGACGCAGATCTCTGTCAATGATTTGGACGTGTACCGGTTATGCACATTACCTCAAATACTGTTCACAGGCCGGCGTTGGCTTTCTCTGTAAGGCTTCAGTCTGCTGATGTATTCCTGTTCTGTCCTGCCTGAAAATACTGTTTACTGTCTCCGTTGAAATGAATGTGTACACAGTGTGTTTCTATGATATGGCGTGATAGGATCTGAAGATTTTGTCTTATTTATTGTTGAAACAAGTGTTACGGTGCCTCTGTGTACATAGATGTTTCCCAATAGAGGTGTCCCACGCATTGTAACCATGGGGATCTAAAGTTGGGTTACAAGCCGTGTGTTGTTGCTATGTATCCGCTTGTCTAACCCTACTTTTGTTCACTCTGTTTCCATAGAAACTTGTAGAGGCAAGTATGGCAGTGATCTGACTCCCTGTTTTGCGTGTTAATCTGTTTCGTAACAACTTTATCTTCGGGACCCCTTTGCAGTGATAATGGATTTAAAATGAGTCATCCAGTCTTTTATCTTCTTCGCACAGAAACAGGCATTTGTAAAGAAATGTTCTGAAATATTTGCATTGTAAAGCAAAGCCAGAGAAACATGTGTGTTTAGTCGGCACTTGTTGCAGCTGGTGTAGGTAGTCTGTCAGGACAAGGTAAAATGGTGGATGACTACAACATTTAACTACTTCTACAAATGGCTGCTACAGCATTCCTCTCTGCATGGCCATGGTTGGCACTCTTCCAAATACTGCCACTAAAGTAACTCTGCTAATCTAAGTCTACTAACTTAACACTGCTAATTGAAGTCTACTAACGTAAGGCTGTTTTAAGTCACATTCATTAGTGTGTAATGCTTATACATAATGTCAATATTCATGAAACAAGCTGTTGACAATGAGGACACTGACACCAAGCCATCGCAAATGTTGGCAATGACAACATACACTTTTGTACATTGTTTCTTTTCCTGGTGAGAAGATGCGGAATACATTAGGTGCAGTGTAGCTGACGTCTCTGTCTCTGGGTGGTCTAGCTTCTGAGCTGCAGTGCTGTTTCTCTGGAGTTCCCATTTGTCAGTGTGTTAGTGTCTGTATTTCTGGTGGGTGTGGATAGTGTAATTGCATGTGTCACGGAGAGGGTGTGTTTTGTACTGTATTCTGAGTTTAACAAACATATGTTGGATACTTCTGCATGTTGTGTGTGGTCATGTATGGTTGTGTGAGTGTGTGTGAGTGTGGATACGTGTGGGGATGTGTATGGTTGTGTGTAGTTGTGTGTGGTTGTGTATGGTTCTGTGTGGTTGCGTGTGGATGTGTATGGTCGTGTGTGGAATGTGGATGTGTGTGGTTGTGTATGGTTCTGTGTGGTTGCATGTGGATGTGTATGGTTGTGTGTGGTTGTGTATGGTTCGGTGTGGTTGTGTGTGGATGTGTATGGTCGTGTGTGGAATGTGGATGTGTGTGGTTGTGTATGGTTCTGTGTGGTTGCATGTGGATGTGTATGGTTGTGTGTGGTTGTGTATGGTTCGGTGTGGTTGTGTGTGGATGTGTATGGTCGTGTGTGGAATGTGGATGTGTGTGGTTGTGTATGGTTCTATGTGATTGCGTGTGGATGTGTGTGGTTACGTGTGGATGTGTATGGTTATCTGTGGATGTGTATGGTTGTGTGTGGATTTGCATGGTTGTCTGTGGATGTGTATGGTTGTGTTATTGTGTGTGGTTGTATGTGGTTGTGTATACCTGTGTTGTTTGGTGTTTTGATGTTCTTTCACAAGGCCTTTGATAGAGGACCTTGCGAGGCCCATTTTCATCTTCCATTGATGGTTGGTTTGCATGCCACTGTTCTGTCTCACGGTTTTTCACAGGCAGATATGACTAGATCAGACACTGAATTCAGTTGGTCTTTTTTATATTCTGATCTAGGATGAATAGCATGTATGTTTATAAATGGCTATACCTTAGCTGCCCATTTCACTTGTGGCTTGATTTGTTGTTACCCAATCATTGTCGGCTGTGTACATCTTCTCCTGATGCATGCTGGGAAAGTGTCAAGTGTTCCCATCCTGTCGTGCCTAACATCCACCCCATGTTTTTGCCCACCTCACCCACAGATGGCGCTTGGCTCTGCACCGGTCAGTCCCATTTGCCTCTCCCGCCATACTGGTCTTTTTCTGTTTCCCCCTCCAGACAGAATGGCCCTGGAGCTCAGAGCTGGGCTCTGGCATGTCGTTCACCCTGCACAACAGGAAAGATAGAAATAGAATGGATCAGAATGTATACACACAGAAGATGGAAATATGGGATATATATATATAGAAAATATACTTACATTCTATTTCTTTCTTCGACGTTGTGTAGAGTCTGCTTCTGCTTAGCAAAACAATAAAATTAGCACAATCAGTAAGAAAGTTTAATCAGGGTTACAGTTGAAATGTGAACACAGCCAATGTAGCTAGATGTACATGGAATTTATTTTAGCAGGCTTTACAAAATTAATTCCTAGTTAGTGTATAAGCTTCCAGAACCTCTCACCAGAACCTCTAAGCCACTCAGCAGGTCTGATGGAATTTATCATGATTGGAATCTCTGTCACACTTGTGGTTCAATCAATGTATCAGAGGTGCTGCATCTTAATTTGCGACAGGTTCCCACAGCAAAAACGTATCTTGCAGCAACATATGAAATTTCATCTGGAATATTTATTCAGGGGTTGATTCGGCCAAAGCAAGCCTGAAATTACAAAGTGGAAATGATCAAATGTAAAGCTAAACCGTCTAAACTTTGGATATACTACACATTTGTGTACTGTGCTGTGTAAGAAAATGCTTGCTATCACAGGGTGATCAAATTAAGACACGGCATCTGTAGCTATCTTAGGTTCTTTGTTGATCTTGTGTCTGTGTCTCTGTGAGTGATTGTCTCTGTGTTCTGTTCTGTCTTCCTGTGTAGTGAGCTCTTAAAGCTCACAGTGGAGCTCATGTGTAGAGCAGGTGCAGGTGTGTAGCCTTCAGTCAGGTGCATGTCCATCTCTATCGCTACCTTTCTCTTGCCTTCTCTTTCTGTCACTGAATCTTTCTCCCTGCTGTCTCCTCCTTCCTGTTCTATTTTTGTCTCCCCATCCTTCCTTTGATTATCTCTCCCTCCCCGTGACGGTCTCTCTTCTTTTCCCTCTCTGTCTCTCTCCCTCTTCACTGTCTTTCTCTTTCACTGTCCCTGCACTGTACAGTGAGAGCGCCCCCTGGTGCGAATCTAATGCAAGAGGCTGACTGCTGACATGCATGGGTTGCGGCGTGCGATGCTATCAGATGTCACTTGTGACTCCTAATGCCTCCACTTCCTCTCTGTTGGTGCTTGCCTTGCGTGTGCAGTGCTTGTCTGCAACAACGTGGCAGTGCTGCACGCATGCTCCATCAAACGCTGTTGGTTGCCCGGGGTAACCTAAAAAACCTCCCCAAGCTCATTGTTCCACGTGTTATGATTCCCTACTCATTCTGCACCTCACATCGTTCCTGTTCGGTGTGAGCCACCGCGCTGCGGAAGATGAATGAACCGAAGCCGTGTCTGTCTGGAGCTGCTCTTCCCGTGCTTATGTATAGACAAAACATTACGTGAAATTAACTTATTTCTGTATGGACATTTCCATTGAGGTCTTCGACCATTTTAATGTAGTCAATTTAGTAGAGTTTTCTATAGGTTTTTAGCAAGTGACCAGTGATCAGATCTTTGTTTTCTTCAAAGTGGTTTGCATAGTTTCCTGAATTACTTTTTAAGCTTTGTCTGCCATCTAGTGGCCAGAATGAAGTACTACCACTGATTTCGTCCAAAATCTCAACAGTGTAGATGACTGGCTATAAGTCACCAATATTAATTACAGTATTTAAATATCAAAAGAAGAAAACCAATTACTTTCAAATGGAGATGGCCTTAATGACACTGCCCATGCTGTCACAGATGCCATAATGTCACTTACACAATTTTGTGTCCTCTATACATCTCTGTGATTCTTACTCTACTGTTGTTGCTATGACGTCATACATCTGAAACCATCTGGTGGTCCACTCTTCCTCACAGGTCTCATAACTGTGTTCTAATGGAGCATATACTGTGGACATAATACGATATACTTTTTTTAGGTTTTACAGGACCTTTGCTTATCTAAGATTTAAAACAAATTGTGGTGGTGCGGTTGTGTGTGTGTGTGTGTGTGTGTGTGTGTGTGTGTGTGTGTGTGTGTGTGTGTGTGTGTGTGTGTGTGTGTTTGTTTGTGAAAGCAAAAGTGAGAGATTTACGGTTTTAGCCTGCATGTCCTGACAAACTTAGAAGGTTGATTACGTTTGTATTGGATGCTGACAAATCAAGATCCAATGAACAACATATGAAATGAATTGTAGTACAGGAGAAGATTGGTTATTAGTGGTCTTGGATTGGTGGTCTTCTGTAGAAGCACGAGTAATATTCCGTATTCACTGAAACATATGGGTGAAATGTGTTGTGTGAGTATCACTATTTTGTAATAACACTGGCATAGTTGTTTTAACATTATGTTTGCAACATTAAATCCATAAGCATTATAATAAGTCTGTCAGTGAAAGTACAGTCATGTGAACAAGTAAGTACACCCCCTGGAAAGTGTATTTTCGTACATATTTGGACATTTGATTATGTAATCTTCACAATACTGACAGCCAAAGGTAACCTAATTTAACATATTACCCTAAAAGATTACACTTTGCAATCATTTTATCTAACATTTCAACAGAATTGCAATTTTATATTGCGGGAAAAAAGAACACCCCTAACTTCAAAAGATGGTGTTGGCCCCTTGGCTGACAATACCTATTGTAGCCATTTCTTGTATTTGTCCATCAGTCTCTTACATCGACTGGCAGGAATATTTGCCCACTCTTTTTTTTACAGTATTGATTGTCAAATGTGTCATGTACTAGTGTCTTCTTGCATTTATTGCCCGGTTCAGTTCCCCCCACAGCATTTCAGTAGGATTTAGATCTGGGCTTGGACTCGGCCAGTCCTAACCCTTATTTCTTCTGTTGAAGCTTTGCTTTTGTATTTTAGATCATTGTCTTTTTGCAAGATCCCTGTTCTGTTCAGCTTCAGCTTTTTGACAGATGGCCTCACATTTGTAGTTTTGGTCTTTACCAAGGTGTTGTCTGGCAAATGCCTGTTGTTTCTTGATTCCTGGGTGTCCACATCTCCGAGGACCTCTCCTGGACTCTCAACACCTCAACCCTGGACAAAACGGCGCAGCAGCACCTGTACTTTTTGCGGAGGCTGAAGAAGATCCGTCTGTCCTCCAAGATCCTTGTGAACTTTTACCGCTGCATAGTCGACAGCATTCTGACTAACTGCACCACAGTGTGGTTTGGCGGATGCTCCGTGGCCGACCGTAAGGCCCTGCAACAGGTGGCGAATACCGCTCAGCACATCACTGGCGCCCAGCTCCCAACCATCGTAGACCTCTTGTTCAAGCGGCGACTGCATAGGATGCGTGGCATCAGGGACTCTTCACACCCATGCCACATACTGTTTGCCCTCTTACCACCAGGCAGGCGGTACAGGTCTCTTTGTTCCCACACCAGCAGGCTCAGGAACCGTTTCTTTCCATCCACTTTAACCCTGCTGAACTCTGAACCCAACACTAACCACACCCACCCGCCCACCGCTTAGTACCGCCTCTCAGGGTCCTTGTTGCACTACTCCCTTTGTACTACTGGACTCTGACACTGCTTTGTAAAGTCTGATAAGGACATTTTCAGTTGTTACATCTACATGTCTACCTCGGGATCCTCATTGCTGCTATCCCTGCATTTCAGTTGTACATGCTACCTTGCACCTTCAATTTGCCTTCATTGCACATTTAGACTTGCCATTTGTACTTGCTTTTGCCTTCATTGCGCATCTATACATCCCACTTGTAACATACATTGTAGTTAATGCTTGTACATTTTCTGCCCTCTTCTATGTATTTGGACATCTGGATCGATGCTAACTGCATTTTGTTGTACTATACTTGTACTGTTCAATGACAACAAAGTTGAATCTAATCTAATATTCTTAGTTGAGAGCAGAGGCCTTTTCTTTCATGCAGGCCAGGTTTCTTTGTTTCATTGTATAGGTAGGGGTGTACAAACAATTTCTGCATAAGGAAATTGCACTACGTTTATTTTCTCTGCATAAATGGTGTCTATGTTTTTTTGCATGTGTGATTTGTTTAATTAGGTAACCTTGCTCAACGAATGTAGCTGAAATTTAGCTCAAATATCGGTGTCCAATTATGTAAAATAAAATACAGCTTTCTGTGCCGTGTACTTTCTTTTTCACATGACATTACTGTACCTTCCATCAGCATTAGGGTTACATTGCCCATATAGAGACACAAGCTTTATTTGTTGTTCAAGCTATTTTAAACCATTAAGATAATGTAGTACGTCAGTCATTACCATTACACAGGGGGAGTGATAAAGTTGTGTTTCATTCTTAAACGTTGCCTAAGTGTTACATTGTCTTGATGTTACATGTGTCTCAAATCCAACGTAAGCATCACATAGAAGTTGTCAAGCGTTACAAATACGTTGTCCGACAGTCTTAAACGCTTAAAGTGCAAAGATTCCATTTTGTGTGTCCTTACCTTTACATGGCAATTGTGGTTTAGTTGTGAGTTAGTCTTTCAGTGTTAAACATCCAACGTTACGGTGCATATATGTCAATAAGTGTGGCGACAATGTTTTCTGTCTTGAACGTCACATACGTTTCATTTAAGAGCAGTGATGGTATTTGGAGTTATGTGTGAGTCTATAATGGTATGTGTGTCTGTTAGTTATGTTGTGATCATGTGTTAAAGTATAAGGGAGACCTCAAGGTTGTAATACTGTTGTGTAAGTCATTAACACAGGTCTTTGATTTTAAAGCCAACGGAGGCTCCTCAGGTGGATGAGTTGGGGGTAAGCTGCTCTGCCCCCTATCGTGGCACTGCCCTCTCTTCTCTGGGTTTGCATTGGTTTATGTTGATTTTATTCTTTATTTCTATTGTCTTTCTATATTATCTTACACATGGCCTCTTCTATACCTTCACCTTTTTAATTTATGAAATTAAAAAGTTATTTTTTTAGTTTTTATAACAAATGGGTTTGGTTTGGATTCTTTACAGTTGCTTTTGGTTCAACTGTTTTGTTTGCGTTTGTTTGCTTTGGCTTATTTCTCTTTATGTGTCATATTTTACTTGGAGTTATTATTTTGAAGGAGAGGGTGTCGGTCAGTCAAACGTGGCAGTGTGCTTCCCCGATGGTGAGGGCGGATTTGTCCGCTCCTCCTCACGTTTGTAGCGCTGACACCGCTGCATGGTCTCTGCCATGCCATGTGCCCCTTGCGTGGAGCGGTGACCCGTGGATGACACCTTGGGCTTGGGGTTATTGCCTCTGATGTGACCTCTGACACCTGCTGGCTGACCTCTGGGGCGGGGGGGTCGGTCCCACTGTGACTCCGCATGCAGTGACTCTGGACTGAGGGTGCCATGCTTGCGCTAATGTGTCCAGTCAAGTAATGGCGAGGTTTTCTTTCCTACAGCATGTACCCATCCCTGTCCTCCTCCCCGCTGGGCTCTAGTACAACAGGGCTCCTGGCAGAGCTTCTCCACCAGTTACAGACATATTTACTCCACTCCAGCAGACTCCTGCCACTCTGTCACTCGAAACCTCTCTACAATAAAACTCTAAAGTTCCCTCACTCTGTGTTTCCCCAACCTGTCCTCATCAGGGCCACAGCAAATGTGTGAACAGTCTGCTCTTCCCAGAGGAGAGGACTGGGAAACCCTGCCCAGCTAGCAATAGGGTCAAGGTTTACTCTGGCTTTCAGAGGATCTGTCTTCCCTCTGGATGTCCATTCCGCAATGCTTACGTTCATGGAAAATATAATGCTAACTTGATCCAGGATTATTCCATGCTGCCCCCTTTTCATCACATCAGCATCATCCCCCAAATAACAGTACTAACAGATCCATAACAGCCCCTGACCACTCAGCAGGGAGAGTTTAGATGACATACAGATCAGCTCGCATGCATCCAGCTAAACTTCACTTCAACATGAAGCTACATGCATGTGCTACTTTGAGGACTGTTAAGTGCTGGTCCAGGCATTGAAGCACAGCCAGGTTCCCTGTACAAAAACCACAGTCACACACACTGTACACACACACACACACACACACACACACACTCCGGTCCTCTGAAGCTGTCTCTGTGCCTTACAGAACACCGAAGACAGCGCTCGCATCTCCATCACCTTCTTCCGCCTGTTTCGAGTCATGCGATTGGTCAAGCTGCTGAGCAGAGGAGAGGGCATCCGCACCCTTCTGTGGACCTTCATCAAGTCCTTCCAGGTGAGGAGGACCACCCCCATTAGAACACATTCCCATGAACTTACAGCACCAGGCTATGAATGTATTAAACTGACTGATCTATTACCAGGCTATAAATGTAGTTGAACTGACTGGTGTCTTCTTCAACCTCAATGTCTCTCTATTGCTCCCTGTCTCTTTCTCTCCCTCTGTCTCTCTCACCTTATCATGCTTTTCATTTGTTTCTGTCCCTCACCCTGTATCTGTCTAATTCGGCCTTTTTCTTCCCTCCTCCTCTCTCCAGGCGCTGCCCTACGTTGCCCTCCTGATTGCCATGCTCTTCTTCATCTATGCTGTTATTGGCATGCAGGTGAGTCACAGACTGCTGTTACAGACACAGCCAGACGGGCAAAGATAAATCAAAATGTGTTTTAAAATAAGATACCAAATACCTTCATTTTAAGTGTATTAAAATAAACTACAAAATACAGCAGCCACACCATGTATCAAAATAAACTGTGTTTTTTTTATTTTAAAAACACTAAAACTACTTTTACAAGGGAGCATGAAATCACTTCGCAAACTTTTCATCTACCAGCCTATTTAATCTATCCCCTCACCAGTACACTGACTCAGTTGATTAAGCAGACAATGTTTGAGAGCAACAGCTTTTCTCTGCCTAACGAGTCATGTGATAAATCTGACATATGCAACCAGTTAACAGATTAATTATCCACATATCCATGTGATCATGTCAGGGTTGTGGAGGCAGGACACAGGCGCAAAGACGTGGTTGTAGAAATCCATCTTTAATGTGGTGAAAAGGAAAAACAAAACAGCAGCAACCGAATGGCGTTGAGCAGCAAGCACCAACAATACTCCACACCGGGTGTTACAAGATCTGAACTTAAGTAGGATCCCCATTTGGAGGCAGCGATGAACACCTGCCTCCAATTGGGGAGAACAAAAACAACTGTAGAGACGCCTATGGCCATCTCTTTGTCAGGTCCTGACTATGGCCCCCAGCCCAGCGTAGAGATGGCTAGGGGCATAGCCAGGACGTGACAGATCACCCAGATGAAGGTTAGTTTTTAAGTAACCAACAGTTCAACTGTTTGCTAATGGCTCATAATTGTATCCTAATTTAGTAACTTGGTGTTTGGTAATTAAGGGCCTACAGCAACACTGACTCACTGACAAACAAGTCATTCATAAGAAGACAACTGATGGCACCATTATACATAGCAACTAGTTTCTAAGTAATTAATCATTTGATTGTTATGATAATAACAATCAAATGATAATAAAATATTATGTGTCAGGCAGTCATTCATGCAATGGTATGCAAAATCATGATCCTACTAAACAGCTACTTCAATTAGGGTAAAATCCCATACCCTATCTCGTATTTTTGTGCACAACCGACGAAAACTTAACATAGGCTGTAAGTAGCAAGCTAACGTTAAGTGTGAGGGTTGCAACTTGCGTCAAAAATTTGGCTAGAACATTACATAAATTGGTAAATGATTTAGCCTAGGCTACTGAAATGAACACCAGAACTTAACATGAACTGTTAAAAATTGTATGGAAAAGAAATCAATGGAAAGCTGGCAACCAACATGTTTCTCACCTTGACCTTCTTCTCTGGGTATGGATCAATTTTCTGTTCTGATCTCAACAAGTAGAGATCATCATGTAGACTTCTCACAAAGTATTTTACAGTATTTTTAAACTACAAAATACAAATCACTAAAGTATTTTGATACAAAATATGAAGCCATTTTCATCAACCCTATCAAATACAAATTACAAAATTCTATTTTGTATTTTAAATACGTATTTTAAATGTATCATAAATACTGCCCATCCCTGGACACAGCCTCAAACTGCTGTTACAGACAGAGCCTCAAACTGCTGTTACAGACTGAGCCTCAAACTGCTGTTACAGACACAGCCTCAAACTGCTTTTACAGACACAGCCTCAAACTGCTTTTACAGACAGAGCCTCAAACTGCTGTTACAGACTGAGCCTCAAACTGCTGTTACAGACTGAGCCTCAAACTGCTGTTACAGACAGAGCCTCAAACTGCTGTTACAGACACAGACTCAAACTGCTGTTACAGACACAGCCTCAAACTGCTTTTACAGACACAGCCTCAAACTGCTGATACAGACACAGCTTTAAACTGCTGATACAGACACAGCCTCACAGTCACAGCCTCAGAGTTCAGCACCCAGTATGTAAACTGGTCTCTAATGTTTGTTTCAGGTGTTTGGGAAGGTAGCCATGGTGGACGGAACCCAGATCAACAGGAACAATAACTTCCAGACCTTCCCACAGGCCGTGCTGCTGCTTTTCAGGTCGGTAACAGTCACGGGTCAGAGTTCACCCAGATATTCTAGGTCAGATACAGTACGTAATGATTACATGATGTACGAAGCACACACTTTTTGTAAGCAGCTGCTGTAGATGAAATAATCTAATTAAGTAGACTGAAGGCAAAGAGACTGCACGTGGTAGTGAATTCTCCCATATATTTGATTAACAATGTATTGATCCTTAAGCCTTCATCAAAAAATGTCATCGTTAAGGTGTATGGAAAGGTTGTGAAAAGTTCACTGTTACGTTAACTAAAGCAATCTCAGCTCTGGCCCAGATGAGACACAGCGCGGGAGAAATGGTGATGACGTATGGTTATAAATTGGTTGAGAGAAGGTTGTGCCGAGGTATCTGAGGGTTGTGTTTCCGTCCCAGGTGTGCGACAGGTGAGGCGTGGCAGGAGATCATGTTGGCGTGTGTTTCTGGGAAGCTATGTGACCCAGAGTCTGAATATAACCCTGGGGAGGAGTACACCTGTGGTGCCAGCTTCGCCTACATCTACTTCATCAGCTTCTACATGCTCTGTGCCTTCCTGGTACACACACACACACACACACAGCCAATACGTACATGTAAAAAGCATGAATACAAAATGACACAGAATACTCACATAACGTTAGCATTATCCATGCCGCTAACCTGCTCTGCTCTCCTTCATTCTTCGGTACTAGATTATTAATTTGTTTGTGGCTGTCATTATGGACAACTTTGACTACCTGACTCGTGATTGGTCAATCCTCGGCCCCCATCACCTGGATGAGTTCAAGAGGATCTGGTCTGAGTACGACCCGGAGGCCAAGTAAGTGTTTAGTGGGTCGGTTCAGTGCCTTCTGTGTATGGGTGATTGAGATTGTCTGTGATTGATTGGGCCGGTTTGTCCCTCTGCACAGGGGCAGGATTAAACATCTGGACGTGGTCACTCTTCTCCGACGCATTCAGCCTCCACTGGGCTTCGGCAAGCTATGTCCCCATAGAGTGGCCTGCAAGGTACTCTCCTCCGTCTGTTTCTCTCCCTCCTTCTGTCCCTGTTTCTCTCCCTCCTTCTGTCCCTGTTTCTCTCCCTCCTTCTGTCCCTGTTTCTCTCCCTCCTTCTGTCCCTGTTTCTCTC
>JACXGI010009792.1:0-29353 GCA_016801175.1 Esox masquinongy | reverse complement strand
CTCTCGAGGCTAGGGAAGTGGTGATTCCGAGGAAGACTAGATATGAGACACAGAGGTCTATCAGGGTGAGAACTCAGAGTGAAAATAAACTGTGTAGTTGGGTTGATGATGCACAATATGGTCAGGCAATTTGGTCGGGGGGTACCTGCCTAATCAGAGTCATGGAAACAGGGGGAATGTGGAGGATAGTGGTTGAATATGATAAGGGAAAAACAGGGTTGTTCCTTGAACTAGTTATTACGGACTACGTGAGTGGGAGTAGAATGCAAAGGATAGACTGGTGGCATGATGACACAGGTTCAGGAAGTAGAGAGACATCAATCATGGCAACCCAGATTCCAAGAGAAGTGCGACAAACATTGGCTCCTCTCTTTGGGTAATTTTTCCTAATAGTAGTCAACCATGACTTGCCTCCGGTTGGACACTTCGATAATGGAGTCAAAAATTGAATAAACATCCAAATTAATCGTGTGGGGTAGTGCTTGACTGAACCTCATCTCACGTCGGACATTCCTAGACTTAATCAGGGATAAGTGCTGACCGCATTCCTCATCAGGTGCACAGGTGAATGCATGAAGAGCATAGCGGTGTTACAAGTCAGACCGGTCAATAGCCATGGCTTGGTCCTTTAGGTGTTTTCCTGAAGCTAGGGCCAATTGGTAAAATTCACGTACTGCTGATCCCGATGTGTAATCTGGTTGGAATGATTTGCTAGGAAATTGTTGACTGTCACACATACATAGCCATAAACTCCAAAATATAATGTTCTAAATTAAATTGATTTTTTGTATAACTTCCTGTAAAACTGTCATTGTCCACCAATCCAACGAATATGGATTTTGGTAGGGGGGGCCTAAACATAGGTTTTCCTGGTTACAAACACGACTGCAGGTAAACTAAAAGTCTTAATGCACACTCTGTCAATTGGGTACTTTGCATTGGTCAAAAGTAGCGCTTGTGCACGTCCAAGTTTCACGGCTGGTTATACAGTCACTTTCTTGACAAAGAGTGATGCAGATAATATATCCAGATTATAACGCACATCCCCTGTCCCCATAAGGCAGAAGTCGTCTTTACAGCGTACCACCCTAAACTTTATGTCCACGCCGTTTAAAATTAGTTTCTCTTGAAAGAAGATATTGCTATGAGCAGGGCTGATCATTTTATTTGTTATCTCCTGCAGGGTCCGTAACATCCATGTGGCCTGCTGTGTCCTTGAAAAACAAACCGGCTGAAAATTGTGTCTTTAAAGTATCACTTCCATAATTCAGAATGCTCTCTATAATAGCTCTGTAGGGGTATGTGTTACTACTCTGACTAATTAAACGATCACCCAAGGAGACGTCCACTTGTGAAAATAGGGTGGCTATCGGGTAGTTGATAACACCAACACGTGCTCTGGCATCAATATTAGTCCCATCCGGTTTAGTGACTTTTATGTGTAGGTACAGCAAATTATTGTTCAGATCAGTGTAATCTTCACCATTTCCAGCAATAAAGAACTCCAGAGGCGCTGCGTCTGATATTGCTGATAGGGTTGGTATTTCAACGTTTGTATTTTTCTCAATAGATTTCATACATATACCAGACATATGGTGTATGAGTGCCATCTTTCTTTAAAAAATGTTTCTACCCAGTCTTGCTGTGTTCCCTTTGAGTGTCCTTCGAACGGTATGTTGTCTTTTAACAGCGGCTCTTGTTTTTGGCACAATCTTGCGTTTTTTACTCTTTGGTAGGCTCCTCCTACCGGGTGGTCTCTAACACCTCGAGTCATAACCATCATTCCTGATCCATCCTGCTGTTTTGATTGAAGAGCCATGACGTTGCTGATGACCTCGCCTAATATATTCCTCACTGCATTTTTCAAATGTGGTTTTGTGATTGAGAAACCACGCTTCAACAAAGGTATAGCCATCTGGAAAAGCCTGGGGAAAACGCCCCCTAGACCCGCCCCGTACATTGCAGCGCTATCTTAATACCCTGGTAAACCATTACCGGCCTACGCTATATAGTATTCAATATACCTTTAAGGATCACCGTAGAGTTAGGCTGCATCTTATAGTCTAAAAGATTGTTTGACTGGTCTGAAGTGTTATTTTGCAATCACCTTTCCCACTACGAATGAAACCAAATGATTCTGATCAGATTTTACTTCAATACAAATCTCATCAAACTGACTTTTGCTAAGATGTACGTAGTGTGGCTTGTCGTACGTCACTGTGACAAATTCGTTTTCTTCCCCTGCAATATGTACAGTTCTCAACAGTGGGACATGGCTGTCCTTAACTCGTTGGTAATCAATTATATCTGTATAGATGTGTAGGGTGTTAAACCCTGCCAGAATATCTGCAGGGAATGGGGCTTACCATGTGGCGTACCAGCATTCGCCTGGTTTTAAGCCTAATATCTGTTCCAACATTGCACTAAATTTTAAACTAAAATGGGGCTCGCCTTTTAAAAACATTCTATTTTTAAATTCCTCACCCCCCAAACATACGCCATGTGGTTTTATATAAATGTTGATCTCTGCCACCAGTTTTCCTATGATGTTGCAATAACCGGTGGTGAATTCATGTTTCCAAGTTTTGTCGTGTTTCGAGTCATGTACTTCAAATGCGTTTTCACCCCATGTAAAAGTCTTCCACGTATGTGGATATTGGAATTATATCAAAGACACTTCCCAATCACCTTTCAAATCTATACCTTTGGCAAATTTTGTGGTATAGCACAAACTCAAATTGTTTGGATAGATATGCCTCGACGAGTTCCTAGGCAGCGTTATGTAGAAACCGCCATCACCCATGCTGATCGCAGTCACTGTATATGAAGTGGTCCAGCAAATCCTAGTGTTTTTATTCTGTTAGTAGGTCAAGGACTTGTTCTGATGCTATCCCACTTTTGAATTTCTCAGGCCAACCAAGCCATTTCACAAGACTCAACTTCTTCCCTTTCTGTACTTTCTCATCCAGGACTGCTTCCAATTTAAAAGTTTTATCTTTAGCCACGATTATTTTCAGTAATTCCTGTTCATAAAAGGTCCCAATGATCACATCACCATCGTAATCTTTTATACTTAATACAGGAGGCACCCTAGGAAGGCCTTCCGTTATTGTAAAATATTCATCTGTGTACCCTTTTTCATAACCCTTGATAAACGCCCCACTCAACTTTGAGAGTCTAACAGTATCTCCAACTCGGAACTTGTAAATTTGATTACCGTTTCTCATCATTGTTGTACCATACAGGTTCTTGAGAACTAGTCTAACATTTTCTTCTCAAACGTCAACAAGCTTCATATTAATAGACCTTTGGTAGCTATGATTGTAACCGCGAGCCAAATCTTGAATCACATCAACATAACGATGTGTGTTGCAGCCGTGAGATACTGCCACATTTGTGATTTAATTGTTTTATTAAATCTCTCAACGATACTCGCTTTGACAGCATTACCTGTAGCAAAATGTTTTATATTGTACTTCTTCATTAACAATTCAAAATGTTAATTAAAAAACTCCTGCCCCTTGTCCGTTTGGGTTTCTTTGGGGTTCTTCGTCGTTTAATGTCTTCAAATGCACGCTTTACCTCGATAGCGCTTTTATTTCTCAGCACACGAATCCACGCTTATTTACTTAACACATCTATATGTGACAAGTATAAGGTAGCTACCGTTTTGCCTCTAGGGGTTTAGGCAGGGCTGGACCTTATTGCGCAATCAGGAAGTGCACTATATAACACTGTTTTGGTTGCTCCAGTTTCCCAAACCGCTGCTAGCCAACTAGAAGGTAGGTTGCTGACTGTTTGGTTGGTGTTCAAGTATCTTTACCTTTAGCTAGTGATGGGCAACTGAGGCTTTCTGAAGCGTTTGTGGCTTTCATCAAAATGGTTCGAAAATCGGTTAGATTTTTCGAGGCTTTGAAACTCACTACACAGTGATGTCACCTGTTGGTCAAGAATAAATATCCAATGCTGAATGATCATTGACGTCCTTATTACCCAACATGACTTTGTAGCGCTGTGGTTAGGCATGAGCTTTCCAAAGGGAAATTGTATTGCCCGGTTCGTATCCCATGTTCTTCTTGCCTTTCCAACTAGCATTTTTCAACTCTGCATTCGTTCTAATGTTTTGTATTAATAAGGCAAGAGTGTCATAAGATACACAAAATAAAACAAATTATTATTCAATACAATAAACAGTATCAGCTGCACTCAAAAGGTTGAACATGATTTGGATTCGATCGTGCACCATAAAAACTAAGAAATTGGAAGTCAGCAAACCTAACAACTGCACCATTGCTGGACTTGTAAAGCTAGCAACCTTTTTGAAATAAATTACTAAATAGGGTGACCAGTAGAGGTTGCTGTTCAAAAGTCTCAGGCACCGAACCGCACCGAACAACCGTAGAAGCCTGCATTTTCCAAACAGGCTTTGGAAAAAGCATGTGATCAAACGAGGCTTCAGATGTCTTCACTCACGTGGTATTACACCGATGCAAGTCTCGGCCCTTTCGTATGGATTAGAATGGGTTGACATTTCAAAGCAAGCCTCGATCGGAGAATTTAGTTAAATCTCCTGATCAAAAATAATTTAAAAACATTTGCATCCTTGGTAAGATTGTCATAAGATAGACAAAATAAAACGATTTATTCAAAGAACAATAAACAGCATCGTTTGCACTCAAAAAGTTTAAACACTATCTGGATTCTATCTCGCACCATAACAAAGAAAAAAAGCCAGAGTCTATGACCATACCAACTGCAGCACTGCTGGACTTGTAACGATGACAACTTTTTAAAATAAATTACTAAATAAGGTGACTAGTAGCGGCTGCTCTTCGAAAGCACCGAACAACCACCGAAGCCTGCATTTTCCAAACAGGCTTTGGAAAAAGCACGTGATCAAACGAGGCTTCGGACATTATCAATCAAGTGGTAGTACACTGACGCTATGATCGATGCAAGCCTCGGCCCTCTCGCATGGATTAGAATGGGTGGAAATTTAAAAGCAAACCTCGATCTGAGAATTTAGTTCAATCTCCTGCTCAATAATAATTTAACAACATTTGCATCCTTGCTATTATTGAGTAGTGATGGGAAATCAATGCTTTCTGAAGTATTTAAGGCTTTCTTCAAATTGGCCGAAAAACTGTTAATTCTCTCACGGCTTTTAAACTGACTGCACAGTGGTGTCTGCTGATCAGGAATAAATATCAGATGTTTAATGTTGATATAGATGTATTTTCCGCAGTATCCTACTTTGCGGCGCATTGGTTAGATGTGTGCTTTCTGAAGAGAAATTTAAATGCTTGGTTTGAATCCAATGTTATTCTTGCCTTTCCAGCTAGCATTTTTCAGCTATGAATCCGTTGTAATGTTTTGTATTATTAAGGCATAAGATACACAAAATAAAACAAATTATTCAAAGAACAATAAACAATAAAGAACAATATCATGTACACTCAAAAAGTCAAACATGATCTGGATTTGATCTCGTACCATAACAAGTTCAAAAGCGGGAGCAAGCAACACTACCAACGTCGCCATCGCTGGACTGGTAAGGTTAACAACTTTTTAAAATAAATGACTAAATAAGGTGACCAGTAGAGGTTGCTGTTCGAAATTTTCAGGCACCGAACCACCCCGAACAACCATAGAAGCCTGCATTTTCCAACGAGGCTTTGGAAAAAGCATGTGATCAAACAAGGCTTCGGATGTCATCAATCACGTGGTATTACACCGTCGCAAGCCTCGGCCCTTTGGCCTGGATTCGAATGGGTTGAAATTTCAAAGCTTGCCTCGATCGGAGATTTTGGTTCAATCTCGTGACCAACAATTATTTAAAAACGTTTGCATCCTTGGTATTATTGAGGCTGCGGAAAAGAAAATATTAACATAAGTCATACGAAAATAAATATAATAATTTCATTATGTGTGCTGGCACATAAAACCTAAACTAAAACTGGATTCAACACTGTGACAGTGATGTCAGCTATTATCTAATCACCAATTTCACATGGGCTACTAGCTATCCAATACATGGGAAACACTTGACAATGACTGGGCATGGATGAAAGCCCCGGTGCCTGTCAGTAGATATCAAACAAAGCTTCGGACGTCATTTATCACCTGGTGATCATACAGCTGAATGATACATCTCTATGAGAGAAACGCTGGTGTTAAAACATTCACAAAATATTGTGGATCCAATGCTTGATTTAAGATGTGATACTAAAATCTGACAAACAAATATTCCTAACATAGGAATTACAAAGACAGTTTTGCCAGTGTTATCATTGGGACTCGAACCGGGCTTTGTAAAATAATTGTATACCCATCCACAGCTCTACACGTTCAGCCACCGGCTAGGTGATGCACCTAATGAAATTACAAGACATATTCTAACGGAAGTCTACGGTATTGGGCCTACCCGTTTATTATTGATAATGAATGATGTGTAGCAGGAACGTTTTGACATTCATTCTTGTGAATTTCATTAGTTCTTTATAATTAGGCTGTAGACTAATTTAGTTTCATATGTTTTAAAGCCTGGTTGGAAAGCGCCATGTCTTTAAAAAACACTATTCTAGCAGCCATTTGCTAACAACTTTGTCTTGATCCTGACATGCGAGAAATTAAAGACCATAAAAAATACAGTTTTGAACATTGTTGATTGGTTATTGCATTGGTTCTCCCATTTTCTAATGCAATATTTAGATGCAATATAATTGTATGTTTATGATGCCGCGGAATAATTTTTGAGAAAAGGTTATTTGGCTATATAGTTGCTAGATGGTTTGTACACTGTTTGCAAAGTTTATAATGAAAATTTTTAAGGCTGTGTGATTTCTGTAATTTTGTTTCTTTCAATATATTACATAGCCTACTCAACGTTCAATATTGTAACTGAATCACCTTGTTTTTGATAAATTACAAGCCTTGTGATTTGAAGGTTAATTATACTATTCCCAACGCTTGCAATCTCCCCAGTATTGCATGACGTGAGGCAAATGTTCTTTCTTCCTTTTCGGGAAGCGGGTTAGTCTGGCTCTGTTCACCTACAACGACCATGCTCGACAAAAAGGCTTGGAACGCCCTATGTCCTACTATAGTTGGAAAGCGCCTTGTCTTTTAAAGCAAGCATGTTCCGAAATGTGTGACGTCCACAATCACATGGTATTTTTGCCGGACCGCGTAAGTGGAGCCGGCCTAGAAGAGAGAATGTCTCGAGTGAGTCTGTCCGTCCCTGACTGACTGCTCCTTGTTAAATAGCATAGTGGTTAGAGAAGCGGGCTACGGAACAACAGGTCCCGCGTTCGACGCCCGTGACAGTCTAAACACATTATGCCTGAGGTTCAGGACAGACAAAAACTTCGCTGGCTGTAACCTTATGTAGCTATGTAATAGAAAGCCTAAAATAAAACAGTTCTGGTGGATATTAGGATTTGTTCAGGATGGACGAACACTTCGCTGCCTACGCAATTCTCTCGTCTTTTCACTTGACAAAAGTCAGTTATCGTCACCTATATTGATAGATATTCAATATCATTCACGAATGGCTAATTAGCTGTTAAAACCGCCAGTGGTAAAAGAGGATTTGTTCAGAATAGACAAAAACTTTGCTGGCTACAACCTTCTGTAGCTACGGGAAGCCTAAAATGAAACTGTTTACTGTAGTGATGGCCAAACGAGGCTTCATTAGTGTTATTTTAGCAGCAGGATATTATTCTGGCAGCACTCAGATTTTCATTATCACAATAAAAGCCATAATTGAAATGTATAAGACCATATAGTTAACAATCTAGTATGTAAAAAAACAACAGACAAGAACAAGATTGGAACGGACATTAAACATAAAATGACAGACTAGATTGACAGACTAGATTGTTAACTATATCGCCTTATATAGTTCAATGATGGCTTCTATTTTGAAAAAGAAAATCTGAGTTAGCGCTGCTAGCATAATATCCTGCTGCTAGAAGAACGGCCATCACTAGTTTACTGTTATATTGCTAATATTTCTGGTGGATTTTCGAATTATGTCTTAGAATTTCTTCAGGATAGTCAAACACTTCGCTGGCTACATGATTCTCTTGTCTTTTCACTTGACGTAAAAGTCTGTTATCGTCACCTATATTGATACAGTAGTTATTGTATCAATGTCATTCACGAATGGCTAATAAGCTGTTAAAACGGCCAGTGGCAAAAGCCATACAGTTAATAGATGCTATTTGTGGTGTTGGTAAAATTAATAAGAAACGTTTCAAAGTTTAACACAATGCATAATGGCATCTAGCGACATATTACTAGCTAATAAGCTTTTAAAACGGCCAGTGGCAAAGGTCATGCAGTTCATAGATACTATTTGTGGTAGAGGTAAACTTAATAAGAAACGTTACTCAGTTTAACACAATGGTTAATGGTGTCTAACGAAATATTAAAACTTGACAATATTATATAATTTATTAATGCATGAATATATTATATAATGTCAATATTCTATACTGACACCCAGCAAATGGTCAGCTCTGTGGCGTAGTGGTTAAAGACACAGCCTTCCACGTGGGTGACCTGGGTTTGAATCTCAAGAGGGCAGCCACAATCAACGCTATGTGTTGTGGGCCGGCTGAACTAGGCTTACCTGGTTTCTTGTTTTTCTCCGAAGCAAGCCTCGGCCCTTTCGCTTCGAGCAAATTGGGTTGAAATTTCGAAGCAAGCCTCAGAGCCTCGGCTTCATGCGTCCCATCACTACCTTTAGCTCACAAATACTTCTCCCGTAGATGTTTATTTGATGCGGTGGATTTCGTTTGATTCCGGTTGGAAGGTTTAGCTCCTTGCCCTTTTTAAGGTATTAAATCACTTGTCATATAAATGTGCTTTTAGTGGCAAAATTTGCGCGCTGCGTATGATATGGTTGTTAGCAAACAAGTGTGTTTTTATTACAGGTGTTCCCCTACCGAGGCGGGTTCCATTACGGTCACAAGTATCCTTGTTCAGGTAAAATAGGAACGTTATTACCAGCGATTACTAAACGCACTTTAATCAAGTTGTAATATGTTGTTTTGTCTCCTTAGGTTTCAGTGCTGCTAGCTGCTGTTTTGCTCCATTGTTTTACGGTAACGTTGTACTTGTTTTGGTTTTAACATTTTAGTTTGTGTACGTATTTCTTTGTGAACTTTTAGCTGCCTATCCTACTTTAATCTGCAATGTCATTGTTATGATTACCAGGTGGTCCGCATATTGTACTTGCACAATTTTATTTATTTGATTTCGAGTGGGGGGCGCTCGCTGTGTGGGGGTAGTGAATGTGGATTCTTGGGTCACTGCATGCGGTGTGGTAAGTTTAAAGCCATTTCACAAAAACACTTATTCACCTTTTGGTGTGAGTGTGTGCTGTGGCAGTATGGAGTGTTCACAGGTTTCACTGGGTGCTAGATATGTATGGGCTTCGCATCCTGTTCCCAGACGAGTGTCCTGCCCTCGGCTTCTTGAGGTTCTGGCAAGTACTGTACATGTATTTTAAAGCCTGTTAGGTTTCCAATGAAGGTGTCCCTAATAAAGACCATTGTTTTTAATAGCTACCATTTTACATTGTCAAAATAAATATCATTACCTTTGTATGAAGATCCTGCCTCTGTTCCTTGATTTAAAGAACCTGTGTTGTCTTGGTCTATCCAGAGGACCTCACTGATATGAAAAAGGTGGCGTTGTCGCAGTACATATTTTGATTTAATAATTCGTAGTAAATACTTTTCATAACTTGTTCAGACATCGTAGTGCATTGGGTCAATAATGAGAAGTAGTACGTGTTTAACATTGTTTTATTCAAGTTCTTGGAATTATACAATGTCCAAGAATTTCAAAAAAGTAACACAAACATTCAGATTTCTGGTGAAATTGTCTCTTTGGTTTCATGGCACCAAGACTACTGCATTGCATACAGCTTCCACATTACATTGATCCATGTATTCATCCCTACTCTCACTCAGTCTCTGTGTGACGTACGGCTCCGACTTGAGTTTGTGCAGAAAGTTCTTAGCTGCCATGTGAATTTCGGTCAGTGGTGCTTGAAAACTACATACATTCAAAGCCTTGACCAGCATGTTTTAGTCGCGGTGTCAAACTGTCTCCACAATGTCATCATAATGGGTCTCGAAAAAATAATCAGGCAGGTTGAGACAAGAATGTCTTGTCACGATGTGAAGTGGTGGTCCACATCACATCCGATGCATGCTATTTGGAGAATAGCTGCAACAACGGGTTCCAGGATCATACCCAATGTTGCTTTAAAACCTGTGGTGCAAGGCATTTGTCCATGTTGTTATAACTCGCGTCAACATTTGACAGGTATGATAGACTAAGAGGTCCCAGCTGAGCGCCAAGCTGGTCAAGTCAATAATAGTTTTTTGGTGGGTAAGACGGCTGAGTCGAGGGGTCAGGGTCCGGGACAGCATAGCCGGATTCATCGTTCTCATCCAAGGCGTCACACAGCCAGTCCTCAGCCTTGGGTTCTTCAAACTCCGGTTGGTTGTATTCTTGAGACGTGTTTCGTAAGGTCTTCCAGCTGCTTGACTGGCGGACTGTTGGTTTTTATGCAGTGTTGAGGATTGTGTTAGCTTAATGCAGGGCTTCAGGGTTGTATGTCAGTCGAACAGTGCGCAGTCACAGTCACACTCTAACATACCAACATTGTCCAGAAATAGCCCCAATCTAACAGAGTCATACTGCTAGTGGAAGATAAATTAATTATGCACATATATTATATATTAAGGATGCATAAATATTCTATTTGCATAAATTAGGTTTATTAAATAAGCGTTAAATATGTAGGTTTTGTGTATATTATATACAGACTGGATACTTTGCTCTTTCTAGGAGTTGGGGAAACATGTGGTTAAAAATGTGGGGACTTCAGCTACAGCTTGTCCTCCTCTCCGTCAGAACTCTTGCCAGCAAATCCTTGTTCTCCTTTTGGCCCAGGCCCAAATTTGGGCATTCTTTAGCTTATGTTTCCTGTATGTTCCTAGGACTTTGTGCATTAAGATGAGAACCAGATGTTATAAGAAAATATAAGGGGCCCCTCAAAGTGTGTGTCTTTGTCATACCTAGGAACATGCATATAAGTGTACTTTGTCTGTGTATCACCTACAAGCTTGTAATAAACTATTAGAATTAAAGTATTTGCTTCCTGGAGTACTTATAATTGAGAAATTAGAATCAAGTGGACTCAACCCTCGAAACTGAGAAGTGGAAAAGAATTATCTGCAACATGCTTCATTCCTCAAAGACATTAAACAACACATCTACCGTATTATGTGTGCCCTGCTTTGGCCCCAAATAAATCACTTTTTGTAAGGTGCTCCATAAACTAGCACTGAAGGTCATTTGATCAGTCAAACCCTGTTTACTGTAACACCTCACCTTCAGACAATTCATAAAATGTGACTACTGGTATCTCTGGGTTGAAAATGTATCCACCAGCTCACCCGTCTTCCAACTTCCACTCTTGTGTTATCATATCCTGGTGTCCCACACGGAAGTATTATTTATTGACAGATATTTAGAAAACATATTTTTAATATGTGCCTATATTGTTTTAAACATATTCTAATGTATGTATTATATGCAGTACTAATGTATGGCCATATATTCCATACATATATTCACATATTCAATTTTGTCCGTTTTCAAATATGTCTTAAATACATGTAAATATATTTACATAAATGACAAAGTTATAGTTGGTAAAATGCATTTAGCATTTACATCTAACTGATTTATTTCCATATTTGTATTGTTTCCTGTCATGTGTTTATTATGTTATTTAGTCGTTCCTTTGAAGTACTTTTACAGAGGGGAATGGCATTCATGATAGTGTGTTAAAATGTATGCATATTGTTTCTTATTATTGCATTATTGCATAATGAGTCTTTTTTGAAAATGTGGAGTACCATGTGGCTCATTACATGAAAAAGGTGCTATATGAAAAAGGTGCTATATGCTGCTTTACAGTGACTAAAGTCAAAAGTTTGGTGTATTTACTAAACATTTATCATTATATTGTGACACAATGGCAGTTGTATGATACTGTGAATGAAGGTCCTTATTAAATTAACCTGACTGACTCTAACCAGTTGTTTCTTTACTTGCATTTACAAAGTATTTAATAGAAATTATGATTAATAAAAAATACATACTGTACAATTTAGAAAACGGCTCTTGTTTGTAAAAGATAATTGTTTTTTCACAGTAACTAATGTAATGCAATAGGGCCTAGACTGGTGGTTATGTTGGTTTGCTGCAAATTTAGCCAACGATAATTATTTAAACTCACTATAACAAGGAGATTCTCTGGAAAATAATGTCTTGAAGGTGAGTTCCAAGATGCGTTGATGAGAAATGCTTAAAGTACTGCATATTCATATATTACATTATTTTTTTTTGAGTGAGGAACAGAAGCGTTCAATTTGCAGTGGTCTCTTAATTTTAACCATTCTGTTCCTCACTCAAAACCTTCCTTTTCAACTTTTTTGGAAAGGAAAGAAAAAGGTGCAGTGGTCTCTTAATTTTTTCCGGAGCCATATCAGTTTCTTTGGGGGTGGCATCTTCATCGTGTCATCGCCACCCAAAGGTATTCTCTTGCCGACTTGCTGTCATGTTTTGAAAATGTGCACGTAGCTTTACTCAGGCTAGTCTGAATGACCAACACCTGATGTTTGTGTGGTTTAAATACACAGACCACGCCAGCCAACTATGGCATCGTAAAACATGAAAGGTACCACCCACTGGTTATAGACCATCTGTTGTACACACTTATAACTTCTCGTACCATCGATTGCCTGTGGGATTTAACATTCCCAAACCCTGGCGCCCTATTGTTAAACATCAAACTTATTGTTACTTATTGTAACATCGAATGTCTGGGGATATAATAAGCCAAACAACTGGAGCCCCATTGTTAAAGCCAGCATAAATTACAAACCACACACCCCCTCATACCATATTTCATCCCCTGGACATGCACACACCCCCTAACATACGTCACACAGGAAGTACCACCCGGAGCATACGTCACACCGGAAGTCCCAGCCACAGCATATGTCACACAGGATGTCCCATCCCCAAACCGGAAGTCCAGCCCACCTGTCAATCAATCATCAAAAGTGACAGTTGCCACCCTACTTACGTTAATATGTAACTATTTTGTAAAGCGTGATTACTATTAGTATGAAGATAAATCCTTGCAATTACGTTCGCTATCAACATATCCCCAGTGCTATTTGTTGTTAATGACAGGCTATTAAATTGCTCCTTAATGCTTCGCTATTATGCTGGTCCTCAGCATAATCAATTGAAAATTAAAATGCCTCATTATGAATAACATTCATGGTTAACTGTTGAGGTTTGCTAAGGCTTAAGGTTAGGCATAAAAATACTGGCGTTAAGGTCTGGAATAATATTAGGGTTTGGTTATGGTTAAGGTTAGGCATCACAGTACTGAGGTTAGGGTTAGGATGAAGGTAAGGGTAATGTTCCAAAAACAGAAAAAATGCTGTCTAAACAACAGAATTCCACAACAACAAAATTGTTTTGCAACTCGCTGGAACCAAACTCCCAACTATCGGACTAAAAGTCGGTTGCGGAAAAGTTTTCCCACCATCACCGCCCACAAAGCCCTATCAATCAGACAATCTATTTAACTCTTATTATGTTCATAACTGCCCGTGTCGGACGGTTTCTGATGGTAGGTAAATGGCAATTCTCATATGTTGACACTGAAAATAATGGTATGTCATTAGGGACCAATAGCACTGGTATATGTTGATATTGAATATAATAGCACTGCATTGTTCATACTGAACGTTATCGTATTTTCAAAAATAGTTATATATGACTTACTTTTGGTTCTATAGAAACTTTACTTTTAAATCTTTAATTGGTTTTCATAGACAGAAAGCATTTTCTATTTTAGGGACAATACATTTATTAGTCTTGGGATATGGTCAAAAATGGGGGAGGTTATAACTTTTTTTTGCTCAATAGAGGTCTTAGTGTTTTTTAGGGGGGAATATTTATTCTATCTTTTCCCTGCCATTTTCTGTTTCAGTACTTCCTATAATAGAGCGATTTTGGAAGAATCTGAGCTGCATTCAGTAGTCTATGTTTTTAACTAAAGTTCTGGTAGAATTATGCTATGTAGTACAAACATGCCTCTCCAAGTACAATAGGAATTTTGTCTGCTCTATTCTTAGCATTTATATGTACAATGTTCAAGAACATTGGGCCTGATTCACGTTTTTAAGAAGAAATTCCTGAATCCCACTTAGTGGGGATTTACACGCAGTTTCCACAAAGATTCCACATTCACCAGTTTGTATCAAATAATTAGTTACTTCATTTTCTTCAATTCTAAAGTTTTATAATATATAGGATTGAACGTACAATAATATTTCATAATACATAATATTTTTAATAGTAACTTACATTATTCTTGGCAATATTTTTTTGTCTTCAGATCTGAGATCAAACCATTTTGAGATCAAACCACTTCCTCATTTGTGAACCAAGGCTGTAATTATAATATATATTGGGGGGGACATACCACCCAATATATTGATATATAAATTATAAATAAAGGAAAAATGTGCTATGCTACGACAGCCAACCACGCACAACCGTCCAAAACAATAATTAGCAAATGTAATCATAATCATAACTAAACTACACAAATCGCCATTATTTTTACTACCCGTGAAAACGTGTCTATTTGCGAATGTTAATCAATCAACCATCACTTTTAGAACTCAGGAATCCTCTGCATGCGCCGATGAAGATTTGCTATAAAGTGCGTAACAAAGAAACATGATACCATCTGGAATTCCAAATTAAACTACTAGAATAGACTGGACAGTCACACCTGATATTTCATGTGTGTAAATATTCCATAATGTATGTAAAAATATTTAAAATGTATAATCTTCAAATAGGTCATGAGAAACCATGGGACAACAAAATGTAAATTGTATATGCAATGATACCTAAAATTTCTATTGGTGACAAAGAAATTAAAATCTTATTTTATTATGTTATGTTCTTTAATATTTATTATATTATAAGTGGGTTTACTATAGTAGGACAGGGGAGTTGTCTCACTGGTGTAAGGTAGTTACGATGGTCCCTAGTGCACACACACACACACCATTAGGCATATATATATTTTACAAACAATGTGTTGGATTCTACAGTTCAATTAGTTACTTAGGCAATTTTATTGGGAAATTAGAGAGGTCAAAGATAAACATGAATACATGAAGACTGAAACTATCAAGGATGTACCACTATTACGCAGTATGACAGAATGCTACATCACAAATAGACATGCATAGCCCAAAATAATGTAATTACCAAAGAAACAAGAACAAACTCACAACAACAATGTTCCTTCGACTCTCGATTGAAAGTGCTGCACAAATCCTTTCCCTGACTGGGACAGGGCTGCTAGCTGTGGGATTGGTCAACCTTTCCTCACAATTTCCAGGTTTTCTTGAAAGGTCCTTCTCGGAAAAGGGTTTGCCAGTAAATCCGCCACCAAGTCCATTTATTCTCCTCCTTCAGCCATTGTGCGTTAAAAACAACAGGGCTAAGTAAAAATCTAAACAAATCTAAAGCACTGCATCTAAAAATCTAAACGTCACAAACGTATAAATAAACCTTAGATGTAGCTACATTATGTGCTAGCTAGTTTTACTTTAGTTAGTTAACTGGCCCTCTGTGTACACCACACGAAAAATGCTAACGTAGACGGCTAGGCAAGCTAGAAGGCTCTGGCGTGTCAAAGAATACGCCCAATATGGCAAACTCGAAATCTGATTGGTTAAAGAATATGAAAATCAACAACATTGTCCCCATTTGCTTCAACAGCAGAGAAGATTCACTTGAAATTCTGAAGGCCTCAGGATAGATCTTTCACCCAGAGACAGCACAGGTGAAAAATTATATGAGTAGCACTGGAAGCTGCGCAATTGAGGTAGAGCATAGCAAAGAAATTAGGTTAATTTCTTTACTATGCTCTAGCAAAGAAAGACTGATGGGAATGAACTTTGTATAGCAGATAGCATTAATGAAAATTTTTGAAAATATAAAATGTTCTGATTCTGACATCACCAGGCCAGCAGAGAAAGGTCTTGCTGGCCCTGACGACCCTTTGGACTTGACATTGGACAACAACATACATATTTCCCAGTGATCGTCATTGCATATCTGTATATGAAAGAAATTCCAAAGAAAATAAGCAATTATTCATTTAATGGAATCGTTTTTTTATAGTTTATTTTTAGTTTTATAGTTTATATAGAACAAGCATATAATTTTGTTACATATTGCTAGTAACTATTTTACCCAAGAAAATGAAAACCATGGCAGAGCAGGGTTTGCCTTTTCCAGGGCGTATATAGCAAGCAAGCGGCACCATCTCTAAATTGATGTGTGTTCATCTTTGAATACTGGTGTTTTTCTCAGGTAGTAAACAAATGCCCATTCTCTGCACCACAAATTGTTGGAGAGTCTGTGCCCTCTATGGGCCTCCCAACCCCATGTGTCGCAGTGTGATTACCTGCATTTTCTGTATTTATGCCTCTGACCTGTCTGCTTATTTAGAATGTAACTCATCAATGTCACACATCCACCAGAATTTAACTGACTGTCTCTGTTTCGAGCTGCGGCTCCACAAATAATCGATTAGCTATTAAAAATATCCTCCCTATTCTTTTTTATTTTTTAATATACTTTGAGTGAAATGTATGTGTGTTGAATTTGGTTGAGCAGGGGATTAGCAGCAAGTTTTGAAATTTCATATTAATTAATTTGGCATGGCTACTCATGGATGAATAAAGAAAATGTAGAAAATGGTATTCTGTTGTTTTTTTTTAAACTAAATGTATACCAAGCTGCTCCTTCTAAAACTAAAATTAAGGTTTGTTATTGCTATATTAAATAAATATCTCACGATTGTGCCCACCAGTGGGTCAGGACCCAGACACTGGTTTTGATCACTAACAAGACCGACTAAAATGGAAGGTAATGAATTTGTTTACAAGAATCTTGTTTTCCATGTGTCATGTGTAATGTAAGCTGTGGATGCTATCTAAATTGTAAAAACTGTAATACAAGTGAGAAAGGCTGTCACATGAAAGGAAGACAAACAACATCAGGATGCAGTCTAGACTTAACTAGTCCTGTAAATTAACTTTTATTGTTGCCCAAGTTCAATCAGCGAAGGCTGTATTATTTAACCGTTATTGTTACCCAGGTAGGTGTGGTGAAGTTTGGATTGAAGTTATAGACAGAGGAATTAGCCTAATACAAGACTTAAGACAAATTCACTAACAGCTTACGATGAGGCTTTGGCAAATAGTCATCCAACACAGATAGTATAATCATATTGTGGAGCTACCTCCATCGAACTCATGTCACGTTTCCACTGGTGCTTTACCCCGGCACCAGGGTCACACTGGTGATTTATGCTAATGTTGGCTCCAGACTTTTCTGTTTCCACAATACATTTGGAACCAAGGACTTAAGGAGGGGCTCAGGTGGGGAGGGAGGAGCGTTTTCAATAGAGTCAATGGCATCGTACCAACTTCGGTCGTTCCAACTCTTTCCGTTCTTTGCTGCCCTGTACTATTGCTTCATTTTCTTTATTTTATCAGGGATCTGTTTGTTAGATCATATGAAAACCATTACGAGAAGCCTAAAGACTAAGCGAATGATAGGCTACACATCGCCATTCGAATAGAACAACATGCCACATTTACTCACCACTTAACGCGTCACTCCGCAAACCCTAACCCTAAGTCCTAAAGTCCGGGGCTTGGCACCAAGTGAGAGCCGGGCTACTCGGCCATTGCCTAGTGGCCGACTGGCCCTGGCCCGTGTCAGTGGAAACAGAAAAAAATCTGGACTTTAGGGTAAAACACAAGTGTTTGGCACCAGTGGAAATGCGGCATCAGTGGACTGTGTCTTGTCCTTTCTGTTTTGACAAATTGAGAGACAATGCACCGAAATAGACTGAACTCCACACATGATGCATGTTCTTTCTTACTACACAAATGACCAACCTGATCTCAGGGGACTACGCAGACTATTTTTCGTAAATCTTTGACAACCGAATTCGTAAGATATATTACGTTAGGTAAAGTAACATTAGAGTAATAATCCAGAGAAAAAAAATATTAGGTTGTATTTCAAACTCGGGTCCTTTGGCTCGACAGACGGGTGCTGTACCCACTGCTCCAAACAGGAATGTCCAGTTGGAGGAGGCGAGTAGTGGTGTTACAACATCAATATGTCAGTGATTTTCTTTCTAACCCAAACCTTAACCCTAACCTTAACCCCAGTGCAGTGATACCTAAACTTAACCCAAACCCTAACCTGAACCCCAGTGCTGTGATACCTAACCCTAACCAAACCTTAATTTAACCTTTTTCGTTTTCTAACCTTACCCCAAACCTTAACCCTAACCTAAACCCCAGAACTGTGATACCTAACCTTAACTGTAACCTTAACCCCAGTGCGGTGATACCTAATGTTAACCTAACTGTAACGTTAAAATGCATTTATTACATATTGTAGCGACCTTGGTAAGGCCATTACTCGTCCCGTTACTCATAAACTCTGTGTGGAGCAATGGGTAGGTGTAACGAGGACGCGCAAAGAAGACGCACGCTCTCTCTCCCGGCACGGTGTTCGGCATGCGTCGTCACTGGCCTTCTAGTCACGCCGCTCCTCCTCCCACGGCACTGTCATGTCTTGTTATTGCACACACCTGGTGTCCATTCCCTCGTTAGGTAACCTGTATTAGTTCCTGTGTTCCTGGGCGTCTTTGTGAGGTATTGTTCTATGTTTGGTGTTGTGTACCTGTGCATTTTGTATTATTGCGTTCGACGCTTCCCCTCTTTTGGGAGATCTTTAATACAACTTACCTTGGATAAAGAATCAACTACTACAATTCCTGCGCTTGGCTCCTTTACTTTCCCTGCACACCACTACGACACCCATTCTGACAGTAGGATGCACACCTTCTGACCTGAATGTTGCTGGTTTGAAACACTTGTTGAACAGCTTGTTCATTCTGTGCAAATTTGTAATGTATGATATGTTTTCCTACTGTTCATAAAATATGATACGTTTGTCTTGCGTTCGTATCATATTATACGTTTTAATAGTGTTCATAACATATTATATGTTGTAATAGCCTTTGTAAGATATGTTACGTTTTAACCAATTCGTAATGAATTATGTTTTGGTAGCGTATTGTAATGTAACATATCATACGAAATCGTTTGCCATGGATTTACATAAAATAGTTTACGTAGTCCCCTGAGACCAAGTAGAACTGACTGGACTGTAGTGAAAACAGTGCAGGTGCATCTGTTACATTATAATCTCTCATTCATAGTCATAAATTAATGTTTGCGCAAACAAGCATGATCTGATTTAAACTTGGATATTTTGATGACTGATGAAAAACACTGCGCCAAATACCCCTGTTTCGTAGTCCTAGTTATCTTGACACCTCTTACGAATGTTGCCAATTCCAGGCCAGTCGTGAGAACTACAGTCTTTAATTACTCAACACTCAAAAGCCAGTTTATGTTGCGACTTTTCACGAAGAGGAACTTCTAAGGAACTATCAACAGTCAAGAACAGTTAGAATCCTGACTGGCAACAGCTCCAGCATGGGACATTCTTCTACTCTTCCCTATTTTTAATGAAACCCCACCACTGGGCATTAGGACATATTGTGACACACAAACCTCACCATTGTCACAACCCCACCCCCTGCTGTGAGGTACTAACATATGAATGGAGGACAGATTGTGACTGGCAATGATTCCAGACCTTGACTTTTAACAAGTGTCCACTAGTAAAGACATTAGGATATTTCACGACTTTTACCTCGTAACCCCACTTTTTCAACCCCCCCTTATCCCCTCGTTCTTTTTCCTACCCCCCCATGTTTATTCAGCCACAGCGTATAACAGTAAAATGCTTTTATTTTTTTAAGTGCAAAAAATACAGTATTCCACAATGAATGTGTACAAATAAACAGATGTACAAGTGTCAAAGTAGTGTAAACAAGTTCGACAAGAAAATGCTTGTATGTACCCTCACAGCGATGCAACAACAGAATGTTCTTTAAAGTATACTAACATTTTAACAGGGTTACAAGAAAATATGTTACGTATATTAATTCAAATCAAATAAATATTGGGACACTTTACTAAAAACAGCAATGTAATTAAAGATATTTAAGAAAACAAATAGCAAAACATTTTAAGTAATGGACAACAAAATAACTACACCCTAATATAGATACTAAAAACTATATAAAGTAGAGTGTCTGGTGGCAGCAATTGAGACAAAAGTGACCTTCGCTGGTCAGCTAATTTGATCAGGAAACCAAAAATCCAGTATCCACACCAGACATCATGTCCTCAGTTGCCCGGTAAACCACAGCTTCTCTTCTCTTTAAATGTTCTGAGCAATCAGGTGTCCAGGGTAGGGCTGTGGTGTTCATTTTGGCGACGCCTCTTCTCCCCATAAGAGCGGTTGGAGAGGAAACCAAAAATCCACCGGGGTCAGTCTCCATATCAGACATCATGTCCTCAGGTGCCCCGGCAAACTGCAACTTCTCTTCAGCCAAGAATTATTTCAGCCAACTAGCCAAAGCCTGTGAAAGTACAGTAGACAATAAATTGACAATGTCAAAACAGTACAATGTCAAACAGTAAAAATCTAGAGCGGTCCAAACATTACAGCAAGCCATACGCTTCACATTTAATTAAGGAAGCTAAAGGTGTTAGGATAATAAAATTATGAAGGTAAAACAGTGTTTTTTATTTGTAAAATATGTTGCACATTTGTAAAAAAGATCTCCAAACAAGTAATTACTTTTGTAGTTGTATAAAAAATGTGCATACTTGTAACCATCTTGATATTTGGAATCATTAGTAACGCTTGCCAACGTAAAACACGAACACTCAGAGTTTTGTCACTAAAATCTTGCTAGAACTATGATGAAATTATTTTTATTTGTAAATCACAGTCTGCGGTAGTACGTTTCACAGCATTTGCAAGTGGATATACCCATGAGGATTCTGATTGGCAGGCCATACCCTTTTCTTCCAATGAACTGAATGCATCGTGAACGTAACATTTTCACCTTTTAACCATTCTGAGTAGATTCTGGAACACGCAGTGCCAGAGTTTCAACCGGTTTCAACTCATAATGATGCAGAGGAAGAAAAACACGGCTAAGCACGGGCAGCTTCTCGTACCTCAGTTTTTGATGGGATAACAAACCTTTTAAATGATTTTTCCACATAGCTAGATCATTGCACAAAGTTTTACTGAAATCTACTAGCTAAATTACTAAACTGTAAATCTAGCAACTAGCAAGGAATTTACATGGCTACTTAACGTTTTGCCTTTGACATGGATATGTTTTTACCACGAGTAAAAGAAATTTACTTTGCACAATTCATATTTTGTATTAGACTAGTTTGGGCGTATACATGCCAGTTGAATATGGTTCACATCATAACATGTACTTTTTGTTTATCACTTGAAGTGCTTGCATTTGTTCTACACATTTGTTTTATCTGCTAGGACTGTCATCACTGTTTTTTTTACTTTATAGGAATTTCTGCTCCAAAGAACAGGGTACAGTTTCAGCATGAAAAATCATATGCAAAATGTCAATTCTTAGCTAATTACTATTTTTCCATCGTAGTAATTTAGCATGTTATTATTCCTATAACGTTTATATTGTTTTCATTCAAAATAGTTTGTCGTACTTTTCAAATGCATTGTCACGTTGAACTAACTGGATAAAAGGTTTGGTATATAGTATCAACAACTGTGGTACGAGTGTGTATGAGAAGCTGACCATGCTGAAACCTGTTTTTCCTCCTCTGCAATACATCACTATGAGTTAAAACACTTACCCTAAGCTCAGTACAAAATATGACGGACTCACCATGCACTCAGTTCATTGGTCAGAAAAAGCTATACCCAGAGTCCTCATGGGTATATCCGTTTGTAAACTCTGTGAAACATACTACTGCAGACTGTGATTTACAAATACAAATCATTTTGTCACAGTTGTAGCAAATTTTTAGTAACAAAACTCTGTGTCCGTATTTTACGTTGGCAAATGTTATTAATGAGTAGCAAGATTCCAAATATCAGGTTAGTTATACTATGCACATTTTTTATACTACTACAAAAGTAATTCCAAGTTAGAAAATCTTTTTTACAAGTGTGCACAATTCTTTTACAAATAAAAAACTTTGGTCGCTGTTTTATCTTCATATAAAAAGGCATATACACCCATTTTAGATGTGGCCTTATTTTATTTATTCTGAAGATAAATTAGTCATCACTTCCAATCAAATATAAAATAAACATTGTCAAAAAATTTTTTTTCTTAATAAACATTTATAAACAAACCTGTCGCTTGCGGCGCCGTGTCCGCTGTTTGATGTCCCTCTTTGCTGCTTTGTCCAGGTTGTCCAACAAACAATGTTTCTCCCTTTGTGTCCAGTATCGGCTTGCAGCTGCATCTGAGAAGTCATGTGTGGTGTTTTAGCAATTATAATATGCTTTATAATCCTTAATTCAATGTTAGAGTTTGCAGTCAGTCTATTTCTTACCATAAAAGTCAGTCTAGCTCCAATCTTCATCAATACATTTTAGACTAATCTGATTTACCACTAATCCCAGCGCACCAGTGTTGTGTCGACTGTTCTACCTGAGATATGAAAGACAAAACATTCCTTTTTCAGTACAGTATTGGAGCCATCTATCGCAGATGATGTACATATTCAACCAATGCAGTAAAGCAATAAATGTGAAAATCTTTTTGCCATGCCCCTTCTACGCTTAACAAATAAATATGTCTATAGATAAATGGTAATTAACAAGTTATTAATCAAGTTAAACTCAATAACAAAGTTTTAACCAATTCATTTAACTAGGTACAGTGTTTATTGTAGTGTTATTCCCGCCAAATTATTCCTCCCCAAAGCCCACAATCCAGACAACCTAAGACCAATCTTGTTTAATACATTTGCATGATGAATGTTCCATTTCATGCAGCCACCACACATGTATTGGTTTATTTCTTTTGACTATTTAAATTTTTTTTTAAGTAATATAAATTCACATTCACCTTTCATTCGACCTATACTTTTATCCTCGCCAGCAGTATTGTGTAGGTCCCCGACCGCACACTATGAAAATGGGGTAAATCCTAGCAATTAGCAAATGATAAAAATTACAGTAAAATTACAAACCGCACAAATCTAAAATATTAGGTACTGTAGTTAAACGTTCAACTTACAGATAATATATTTCGTCTTGCTCGAGAAGACCAGGCCCCGGGCCTTCCGTCGAGCAAGCTGTTAGAAATACAGTCAATAGTCTGGTTAATTTTCTAGGTATGTAAGTGTATAAATATTTCTATATAATGTTTTACTAGGGTTAGTTACGTAGTTACAATGCGCTTAATATTGCTTTCTGTATGTAAAAACGGTACCCAGCAAGCTAGATAGCTGAAACACAAAACAAGTTGTTACTGGACGTACTGCTAGCTAATGTACAGACAGTAAGCTCTTAGTCGACTCTTACCTTGATTTGTAGTAACAAAATTACTTGGTCTACCTTGAACTGTTGTCGCGTTTTCAGTAGCCATTTCCATGGCTTGGTGAGTTGAATAGAAATTGCTGGAATGCATTCTCGACGATTTATTGAAATGTTAGACTTTGATTACAACCGCCAGTAAAACACAATTGCGAAGTAAAACGTTCTTGTAAGTTTAAAAAAGAAGCGGGGTTGTAGTGAACTCCAATCCTCTTAATTCCACTGGTCATTGAAAATCATCACGCCCCTCACTCCTGGTTTTCTTTGCCAAATTGGGTTATTTAGTTTTCCATCACTACGCCCTCCTACTGCCATTAACCCACACCCAGTCTGCGTAACTAGCAATAAGAATTTAATAACGTTTCGGTACCAACTTTAAGTTGCCTGCTGAGTGTGAACTGTTGAAATCTTGGTACCGAAACGTTATTAAATTCTTATTGCATGTTACGCAGACTGGGTGCGGGAGTTATTTTGTTTACATTATTATATCCAAACCATTGCCATCTTGCCATTGTTCAGCTGACATTGTTTCTTGAACTTTGCAATATAACATCAAACTTCTTGTGAATCTGAATCCTCAACCAGCCTATTTATAAAGGCTTTTATGCAATGACTCCTTTGTTATTTTATTTTTCCTTTATTGTCATGGTAAACAGCCACACAATTGTAAACAATAAAAATATTATTTTGGAACAACTTTTGTTGCACTTTAAAAGTTATTTTAAAACCATATAATGTACTAAATATATTTCAGTGTGTTAAAATGGATACAATTATTTGATTTAAATTATATACAAGTATACAACATTATAAAATAACTGGGTTATTTCACTCAATGACCTATTTCTATACTACTTTTTGTCCAAAAATACAACACTTTTAAGTACACTGCTTTTTAACTTTAGGTTGCCTGCTGAGTGTAAACTGTTGAAATTATAATGAGGACAAAAGACAAGTGTTAAGAAATAATATGCATGTGCAAAGTTCGAGGAGTTTCCAGAAATGTCAAGAGCTGACTTCTTACGACTGGTTAAAATCGTTTTATATCGCAACTTCTCTGTACTGGCCTTTTACCTGTCACCATTACAAAGATCTTACTTGTATGGACACACTCCGAAACAGGCCTTTTCATGCAGTGAAAGGCCCACTAAGGAATGGTTTGAGAAAACAAATCACTGTTTATGCTACAACTACTTCTACCACTAATAATAATAATAATAATAATAGGAATACTTTACATTTGGGTTGCAAACTGCCTGAAAAAAGTTTGAAAACCACTGCGCTAAATGAACAAGTTGATGTCATGACCATGGTGCATTAATTGGCTACTACTCCCAAAGTAATGATAAATACAACTATTTTAATTCATTATTTGATGTATGCTTATTATGTGGCTGTAATTTTTACTCAGGGGGGAGGGGGATGAAGCAATTTTTAATTACAAGGGGAGGGTCAAGGGGAAATATATTTTTACATTGGGGAAGGTTGGGCTTTTCATTTTATTTATACCTACAGTTTGACTAGCCTCCTATACCAATAAATAATGCATCAACTATTCATGTGTCCAACCCTGCTTTGCTCTTATGAGCATTGAGGTCAGTGTGTCTCATTAAAAGTTATTTTTGCCGGACCACGTAAGCGGAGTTGGCCATGAAGAGCGAATGTCTCTTACAGAGTGAGTAAGTGAGTGACTGAGCGAGTGACTGACTGACTACCCCTTGTTAAATAGCGTAGTGGTTAGAGATGCAGACTGCCAAACAAGAGCTCCTGTATTTGGTGGAACTAGATTTGGACCCATTTTAGATTCATTCCAAATAGTCAATGAATTAACAAATTAATTTAATATACAAAGATGATTACAATTACAGTACAAGTACCAAAGATAGAAAGTTCTCCGGAGATTGAAGATGCAGACAGGAGGAAAGGTAAATGCAAGAGCTTCTTCAAACCCTCGCTCTGGTTATATCCTAAAACTCAAGTAGTGGGGGTTGGTTAACTGACCTAAGGAAAACAAAACCAGTCCTGTAGAATAGACCCCTTATCAATCCCTGGGGCTCTTCCTATTACACAGGGGTGTTATCTCAAGGATCACGCAAGCTAGGCAATTAAAAGCAACCCTTTTGTCTCTGCATTCGCTCCTAACAGAAACATCTGTTAACCATAAACATTCCAATGACTGCCTACTAGAATACAAATTAAGTACATAGGTATACATGTCTATAATAAATAATGAAGAATCATTGAATGTGTAAATAGACATAGAATTGACATTTTTCAGTTCCTTCAGAATTTCGTCAAAGTCAAAACAAATTATGCTAGACAAATTATTAGGATTGACAAAAACTTCACTGGCTACAACCTTCAGTGGCTACGTGATAGTAAGCCTAAAATAAAACTGTTTACGGTTATATTGTGACTATTTCTGGCGGATTTTCGAAGTACTGTACGCATCCGTGCATGCTTAAATGGGGTAATATAAGCTTGATCACAACCCCTTGGGCAGTAAAAGAGTAGGTGTTTCCACGATTCTCTCGTCTTTTCACTTGACAAAAAACTCAGTTATCGTCACCTGTATTGATAGTTATTGTATCAATGTCATTCATGAATGAAAGAAAAACGAACATTGTGCCATGAAATGAAATAGCTTTGGCAATGTAAAGTTCATCTTCAGTTAGCAATTGCTCAATTCTTATGACTATTCCAATTAGTAAGTGTATAGATACTAGTAAGCCTATTACTGGCTAAAAAGCTGTTAAAATGGCCAGTGGCAAAAGCCATACAATTTATTGATGCTATTTGTGGTGGAGGTAAACTTAATAAGAAACATTAGTCAGTTTAACACAATGCTTAATGGTGTCTAGCGAAATATTCAAACTCGGCATGATGTTAATGCGTGACAAAATGATCTTGTGCCTTGACATAAGATCATTTTGTCACGCATTAACAAAGGCCAACCACAGCGCCTCAGCTGAGAAGAAATTTGAAGAAACTGACTGATGCGGAGAGGAACTACGACGTGGGTGACCGGCAGTGAAGTTGGCATTGGAGGAGTGGAGACACCAGCTAGAGTGTGCCCGGGAGCCATTCACAGTCCTGACTGACCACCGGAACTTAGAACACATCACAGCTGCGAGGTGCTGCAAATCTTGCCGGGCCTGATGGACCCTGTTCTTTGAGTGCTTCCAGTTCATCCTGATGTACTGACCAGGAACTAAGAACGTCAGGGCAGATGCACTCTCCCACCTTCACAACGGGGGAGTCGAAGGATACACCCATTCTGCCCGCCTCCTTCATCGTGTTTTCCGTCTCCTGGGACATTCGGCGAGCAGGGAGACAGGATCCTGCACCAGCAACGTGCCCCCTGTGCAAGACTTACGTGCCCAGGAGAGTGCGGGGCTGTTTGGTGACCTGGGCACACACCACTCCAGCAACCGGACACCCAGGCAACACCCGGACCCTGGAAGCACTCCGGGAGAAGTATTGGTGGCCTGGCATGGGACGGACAGTGTGACACTACGTTCTGTCCTGCACCATGTGCGCACAGACGAGGGCACCGCGGATGGCTCCAGCGGGCAAGCTCCACCTCCTACCAGTACCTCAGTGACCCTAGTCCCACATATCAGTGGAAAAGGCGTGGGCCCAAGCTCATTTAAGTTGGATTGAGGTGAAGTGGAAAACTGTCCTCTAGTCTGATGAATCACACTTTGAAATTATTATTGGGAATCATGGACGCCACGTCCTCCGGACTAAAGAGGAGAGGGACCATCCGGCTTGTTATCAGCACATAGTTCAAAAGCCAGCATCCGTGATGGTATGGGGGTGCATTAGTGCACATGGCATGGGTGACTTGCACATCTGTGAAGGCACCATTAATGTTGAACAATATATACAGGTTTTGGGGCAACATATGCTGCCATCCAGACAACGTCTTTTTCAGGGAAGGCCTTGCTTATTTCAGCAAGACAGTACCAAACAACATTCTGCATGTATTACAACAGCATGACTCCATTATAAAAGAGTCTAGGTGCTAAACAGGCCTGCCTGCAGTCCAGACCTGTCACCCATTGAAAACAGTTGGCGCATTATGAAATGAAAAATAAGACAAAAGAGACCCCAAATTGTTGAGCAGCTGAAATCCTATATCAAGCAAGAATGGGAAAACATTTCACTTTCAAAATTACAGCAATCGGTCTCCTCAGTTCCCAAACGCTTACAGAGTATTGTGAAAAGAAGAGTTGAAGCAACAGTGGTAAACATGCCCCTGTCCTAACTTTTTGAAATTTGTTGCTGGCATCAAATTCAAAATGGGCATGTATTTTTCCAAAAACAATAAAATCTCTCAGTTTCAACATTTCATATATTGTCTTTGTGGTATTCTCAATTAAATATAAGAATAAATTGATTTGCACATCATTGCATTCTGTTTTATTTGCATTTTACGCAGCATTCCAACTCTTTTGGAAATGGGGTTGTATAATAGTCGGTATTGATATTGCCAAAGCCTTGGATGAGAAATCACACTGTTTCTTTGTTTACTGACCTTTCAAAGGATTTTGATACAGTTAATTATTCAATCTTGCTAAAGAAATGTACCTCATTAGGCCATGGTCACTTGGTTGCGGTTTTAGAATTATTTCAGCGAAAAAACTTAGGCTATTATAACAGATGAGGTTGAATGAGAATTTCTTGTAATTGACCAAGGATTGCCTGGGGTTGAATTTTAGGTTTGTTACTGTTCAGGCTTTATGTTAATTATATCTGTAATTCTGTGAAAAACTGTACATTTCTTTTTTATGCTGATGACACTGTACAGTACATGCCTGCTCCCTCTCTTGCACAAGCATTTGCGTACTGTACTTGGAGTCTGACTGACAATTCCTACAAAATTCAGCTGTGGACCTTAGGTTGGTGCTAAAGCAAATAAAAAAGGGATATGCTATTCACAAGGTCCCAAAACATAGATTTGTTCAACCCAAAATCGCAGGAATTACGTAAATATGTGATTATTTTGGAAACCGCTATTATGTTCAGTATGAATATATGAAAAGTAGCATTTACCTACCATCGGGATCCGGCCACCAGGGGGAATTATGAATGGCTGTTTACTAGGGTGTTGTGGTTGGGGATGGTGGGCGGGCTTTTGAGCAACCAACTTTTTTGTTGTTGTGGAGGAATGCTGTTTAGACAGGCATTTTAGTTTTTTGTGACCTTATACCTTGACTTTCACCCTTACCCTAAGCTCAGTACTGTGATATCAAACCTGAACCGTAACCTTAAGTTTATTCCTAACCCTAATGCCATTACTGTCATGCCTTATCTTATCTAGGCCACATTCTAGATCTGGTTATCTCTAAAGGTCTCGATATTTCCTCTGTCATGGTCAAAGACATGGCCCTGTCTGATCATTTCTGTGTCTTTTTTGAATCACTTATCACCCTGAATGTTCCAGTAAACTCCGTTTCTGTTAAGAAAAGGTACATTAATGAGAGTACCAAAGCTCAGTTTATGGAAGCCATAGCTATCTCTCCAACAATAAGTGCTGAGTCAGTTGATGTACTCCTGGATAATTTTAATGCCAAAATATTGAATGTCATGGATTGTGTTGCACCGGTAAAGGTAAAGAAAACTATGAGCAAACAGAAAACACCATGGAGAA